>JBCJKH010047041.1:0-16613 GCA_039877255.1 Loriculus beryllinus
CCCTGTTCTGGCAGGTTAAAGCCATTCCCCTTGGCCTGTCCCTACATCCCTTGTCCCAAGCCCCTCTCCAGGTTTCCCAGCTGCCACCCCAGCCAGCATAGCTCACTGGCACCTCACCCTCCCTCAGAGGCCAAGCACTGGAACTCTCCTGCTTAGACACAGAGAAGCTGAGTGCTCACACCACGACTCAGTTGAAGGGATGCTGTTTTTAGCACCCACTTTGACAGCGCTGTCAGCACCTTCCTGCCCATGTGCCTGCTGGTCTTGAAGAAATGGGAACCAGCTGAAGCTGGCCCGGATCACAGCTATCGGGGTTTAAGCCCAGCCGGTAACCCAGAACCACGCTCACACCCCCTGTGTCCACCTCCACTCCCAGAGGGATGGGAGCAGAATCGACAGAACATAAATCCCATGGATTGAGACAGGAGCAGTGCAGTAACTCAGGTGTAACACAAACCCATTGCTGCTACCACCAATAATAATAATGATAAGGGGAAAAACAAGGGGAGAGAATATGAAACTAAAAAGGGAAGGAAAAAACAGGAGCTCATTCATCCCTCCTGTCAAGTGCTGACACACATTAAGGCTGTGGTGAGCAGAAGGCTTCCTGCCTGATTGGGGTCTCTTACCTCAGAAGAGCTGTGGGAGAAGATGAGAACCCCCAGGATGCTGATGCCAATGGCACAAAGCAAGGCGATGGACAGGATGATGCAGAAGCCCCTGGGTGGAGCTGTGAAGCACACTGCAGCGTTCCTGTCCTGGGAGCCAAGGCAAGAAGGAGTTAAAATCAACCCTCCTACTCATTATTATTCTTCCCTGTAACAGGTAATTCCCACTGATGACACAGATCATTGCACAAACTGAGGGGGTTTGAGTACAGAACTTCCTAAACATTGCAGCAGCCCCAGAGTAACATCACTTTTATCTCACAGCGCTGGAGTTTCAGGTCCGACATCCTGGTGATGGTTACTGCCACAGCTGAGCACATCCCTCCTGAAGCCACGGGAGCATGGAAATGCTGGCAAGCCATTGGAGCTGGAAGCTTTCCACAGAGGAACTACAGCTGCTGTGCTTTAGCAGCAAATTAACTTACTTTGGTTTATAGCAGAAATCCCCATCAGCATTTGGAACAGCCCCTGTTGGAGCGATCCTGCTTCAGTGCCCCACTCTGTGGTTGTATTTACTTTCCTGATCAGCTGTTCTCGTGCAGACCAAGCTGTCACCTGAAGCAAAAGAGCTTGGCACTCACCTTCATGCTTACACGGAAAAAACTTTAACTTCATGGCATCTAACGTTATTCTTTGCAAGCAGAAAGGATGTGCTTCCAGTAATCCCAACTGTGCAGCCCCCATCAAAAAAGAAACAACCTGTTTCTCAGTCTGAAGGACATGAAGAAATCCAATCCATGTCTGTGGTCATAACTGCTGCAGCCACACGAGGAAGGGGCTCTTTCAGGCTCTGGGTCAGTTATGGATCTTTTTTTGGTGATATGTAACCCCCACACCTATCCCACCACAGAAGCAGTGAGTCTCACCAAAGTCCAACCTGTGCAGAGCTGCAGGCTTAGCAATCTAGATGTGATAGTGCTCAAGCCCTATGCTCCCAGGCAGGTTTTCGGTAGCTAATGGAATTCCCTGCATGGGAAGATGCAAAGAGAGAAATCCAGTGACTCCCAGCCCTGAGGCTTTCCCATGTACACACCCCCCAAGTGGCTCTGCAGGGTGCAAGTGGGGTGCTTCAGCACCTCTATCCTGACTATCCTGCCCTGCCTTGTGGAAGCCCAGGCATGTCTAAGAAAATCCATCTGACAGGATGAACAAAACCTCACCAGGATCCCCGGGAACAGCAGGAGCTCAGCCCCTTCAATAAGGAATTGATCAAGCCCAGAGAGGGGTCTCCCTCTGTGATAGGGGGGATGAGGGATACTCACTGTGGAGACAGCGCTGCCAGTGTTATTCCTGCCCTCCATCCTCCACTTCAAATGAGGACCTTGCTCCTGAAGCTCTGCCTTCTGATTGTTGCACTGTATATGCAACTCCTGGTACACTTGGAAACCCAAAATAAAACACTCATGCATCTAGAAGCAATGGTCCACCGTACCAAGAGCAATTCCAGTGGAGATCCTCAGCTCATACTTAGGGAGGTTGAAACCTGAGAGCTGGAGAGAAAGGAAGGGGGAGTGCCAAGTGACACTGTCAATGCCTAACACAGTGCTTCCTTGTGACCGGGCTGGAGAAGACAGGATGACAGTTGTGGAATTTGTCCTGGCCTTTCCTGCTGGCAAGACCCTGCAAGCTCATGAAGAGCAGAAAATAGAGCAGAGAGGAGGGGTAGCCTGCCCCTGTCATCAGTTACTTCCCACTGTCAACACAAAGCTCATGATGCCAGACCTCCACAGTCTGAAGCCAAGTGTTCCTCCTGCAGGCTGCTGCCCTGCAAGCCTCAGCTGCACAGACATGCTTGTGCTCCAGCAGACCTTGTGGTAGGTAGCTCCTGGAGAGAACGATCTCTGCTAGAGAGGCATCACCACAACCCCAGCTGCACTGATGTTCATGCCCCACCAGGCTGCGGCATCCACAGGAGTCCCCAAGAGAGGTTTGAGACCTGCCAGCGAGATGCAAGCAGCTGAATGGAGGCAAGGAAAAGCTCAGAATTCCTTCATGTAGTCTTTGTTAAGTGAAAATAAGGCTTTTAGACATTTTCCTACTAAGCACAGCCCAGGACTGATCCAATTCGGCAAGAGGGCAGCTCAGCCTGGAGCTTCTAATCACCAAAGCACTGGCAATCCCTCCCCACTCAATTCTCTTTCCTGCTGTAAGTCAAAAGTTAGCTATTTCAGTGGCAGCATCCATCCAGTTCTGGCACGATGCTTCTGTGGGATGTGAGCTCCAGCTCTGAACAAATACACCCTTGTGCTGTGGCACTGCTGAGATCAGGACAGGGCTGGCACAACCAAACCACAGCTCTGCTTCACTGGGCAATGTGCAGGGAACCCAGCACTGCTCCCACAGCACCACCTGCAGCTGAGCCTCGCACAAGAGGTGTGAGAACCAAGCAGCAACACACAGATGGGGGGTTCTCCCCAAAGAGATTGTAACAGCCACGCAGGAGACACTTTCTTGCTCTAAGAAATGGAGGCCCTGCCTAATCTAAGGCACAGAACGAAGCGAAACCCTCTACAAAACACTGTTGGTAGCAGGATTGCTGTGTTCTGCTCAGCACTGCGCTCTCCAAGAAGCAAATCCCAGCCCACACCAAGGGATTTGGGACCCGAGCCCCAGAAATACCCTCCAGAGCTTAGATTTTTTATCCCCATTTCTGCATGTGAAGAGTAAAGACAACAACCACAAACCAACCCTAACTCCCACAACCTCTATGCAGCACAGCTGTGCCAGAGATCACAGAGAAGAGACCTCAAAGTGAGACAATGCTGGGGAAAGCAGGTTTTGAAGTTTAATGTGAATTCAAGTAGAGGCTTAAAAACCGTTTGGAGGTTGCACAGAGTTTTGAAGCACAGCTGACACCTTCACCCACACATTTCAGCACACACAACTCGAGGTAACAGGTCCCTTGTGTGGGGCCAGTGCCGGCTCCAGCCATGCCAGGCCTCTCTTGGTGTCTGCTGCTTTACTTGTCATCTTCTGACATTCCAAGCACCACATACAGGAACTCATCCTGAAGCCAGGCTCTCCCTGCAGGAAATCCATCACATCCATTTCCACATTAACCCAGAGTTCTACCTCTAAGGGTTTATCTGTGACTTCACACAGCCACAGGCTTCCAGCTGGAGGGAGGAGCAGGGTAAGAGGTAATCCATGCTTCCCGACACAAGGGAACACCTTGGACAGGATCAGTTAATACTCTGGTTAACACCAAAAGACAACGTGAACTGCAAGGTTATTGCTCTACAAACAAGTGACTCGTTGTGACTGGAAGGGAACGGCACCAACACACTGCCAGAGCTGCCTGGCTGCACAGTGGGAGGTGAAGGAAGGAAGGTAGTTTAAATTCAGCTACCAACAGTGGAAGCTATGGATAAAAGCAGCTTATTTGCATATTTAATTTGTCACTTAATTCTGTAATGCAAAAGCTTTCACCTGCGACCTTGGATCCAGCTACCACAGACAGAGCTGTGCATCACCCAAACCCAGTTCAAGATCAAACTGCAATCATCCCCTGAGCCAGCAAATGCTGCTCTGCAGCCAAGCACC
Organism: Loriculus beryllinus; assembly: GCA_039877255.1. Lineage (NCBI taxonomy): Eukaryota > Metazoa > Chordata > Aves > Psittaciformes > Psittacidae > Loriculus > Loriculus beryllinus. The sequence continues at coordinate 4,212 of JBCJKH010047041.1, forward strand.
CGGCCCCAGGCCCGCAGGGAAGAGCTGAACCTCAGGTACTGAAGGAAGCATGTGCCACCATCACACACAGCCTTGGGATTCTTTGAAAGCTGTGCTAGATCCAGCCCATTTGCGAGCATCACCTCTGATGCTGCAGCTAAAGGCAAGGAAAGAGCTATTTGGATGCTGAGGGAAGTACAAGAATTAACTTGGTACTAATGGATCCAGTTATCCGGCAAGCAGCAGTAGTGAAGGACAGTCCTATGTGGGTATAGACTTTCTGCATTACCAAATGCAAAAGCTTGGATCTACTGTGATCAGTGAAGTACATTCCTCTTATCCTCCCTTTTGGGAAACAAGATATATTATCATATACTATACTTAAATTTATAATTTAAATATATTCTGATATATATTTAGGATGGGGGTAGCTCTGTATGTACATGTGCTTTATACATACACCCAGCACTTGGACAAACACAGTGAGACCGAAGACCCTGCTTGTATTGAGAGGGGAATCATCCTAATCTGCACTACTGCAATCTGCAGTGGTCACATAAACAAAGATGGATTCAGTTTCTGTGACATCTGCATAGGGCTGGAAGAAGAAAATTCAACCCACGGCTAAAGACTAATCCTGCCACCTGCCAATGCCTGCAGGCATTGCCCAAAATAGCTGGTACTAAACATTATTCCAGATTTCCCTGAATAAACCAGACTGAGTTATAACCTGTACAGGTAAGTACACACTACAAGATGTTGGGTTCTTTTCCTCAGATCAACCAGCTCTACTTCCCTCAATTCAGTCTAGAGGACAAGGTGACATTGAGCAAAACAAACATTTGGATAGATTGTTCCTTAGAATTCATTTAAAAACAGCCCCAAGCCCTCAGGAGGTGGGTGACACTAACGCCCTTTTGGCTTCAAAGTGCATTTAAAGATTGAGATGTAAACAAAATCACATTGGGAGGACAGGAAGGTTAAAAAGCTGCTAAGGGCTGCTAACTCCAGGTAGTATGCTAGTTACTGTCACAGGGTGATTAAGAGGGTACTGCTGCAGAGGCTGCAAGCACCCTGCTCTCCTACTCCCCCAGTGCTGGCAGGAGGTCAGAGATGCTGTCAACGTAGTAATCTGGCACCAGGCTCTGCCTGGTTGGACAGTCGCTGTCCTGGTGGCCCCTCACTTCATCCAGTGTGCTGACCCCAGTCAGTGTGAGCAGGGTGGTGAGGCCGCAGGAGTTGCCCATGAGGATGTCTGTGTCAAGCCTATCTCCCACCATGATGGTACGAGCAGGGTCGATGTTGAACTCACTCGCCACACAATCGAACATGTACCGGTTGGGCTTCCCCACGATGAATGCCTCACGCTGGGCTGCTGTCTCCACTGCTTTTACCAGGCAGCCCGTCCCTATGGAGAGAGCAGGAAAAGCCAGTTAGGGACTGAAAGGGAAACTCGGCATCCACACGAGCCAGGACAACACCATACAGGGCCTGGAAACACAACACCATGGACAAGACAGGCAGGGAAAGCGCTCTGCCCCAGTAGAGGTGGTGGACAAAACCTGCCAGGAGGCAGGAATTACCGTCTCACACCGGGATCAGGAAGGAGCCGCAATTCCCGAATAAAGGATCTGCAGGGATTCTCTCTCTTTCAGCGTGGAGCCGAGGCTCTGGGACACTGAGCCTGCCACACTGATATGCAGCAAGATGCAGGGCTGAGCTCGGGGACACCCAGAGCCACCTCCCAACTTGCTCCCACCCCGCGCACCCGGGATGGCGGCGCCGCCCTCGAGCGGGAGCCGGTTGTCACGGTTGGTGCCGACGAGGAGACAGTCGGTGCCGCCGCGCAGGAGGTACCGTAGCGCCTGGCACAGCTTGGCGTAACTGAAGTGCTCGTCGAAGCCCACGAGGACAGCGCGCACGGCGGGGTCGAGCGGCGCTTGGGCCCAGTCAGCGGGCGCGGGGCCGGGCAGGGCGGCGGGGCCGGGCCCGAGGTGCGGGATACCGACAGCTTCCAACTCGGCGGAGAGCGCGGGGCTGCCCAGCACGTAGGCGGCGGCGCCGGGCGGCAGGGCCTGGCGCAGGTAGCGGGCGGCGCAGTAGGCCGAGCCGAACACGTTGCGGGGCTCTGCGGGCGGGAAGCCCAACCGCCGCAGCTTCTCGGTGTAGGCCGCGCGCGTCCGGCTGCTGTTGTTGGTCACGTAGCACAGCCGCTTGCCCGCCGCCGCCAGCCGACCCAGCGCCGCCGCCGCGCCGCTCACCGCCGCCTCGCCCCTCCACAGCACCCCATCGCAGTCAAACAGCAGCGTGTCGGTAGCGTCCAGCACGGCCCGGGCCGCCTCGGCCTCCAACCGCCGGCACCGCCGCTGCCCTCCACCTCCGCCGCCAGCCATGGCCGCCGCACCTCAGCCGCGAGTCCCCGCCCGCTCGGCGCCGCCGCTGCGCTCTCATTGGCTGCCTGGCCCCGGCGCGCTGCCATTGGCCAGGAGAGCGCGGTCACCTCAGGGCACTGGGCCGCCCCGGGGGCTCGTTAGGTAACTCGTTAAGGCTCCCGGTCCGTGTGGGCACCGGGGGTCAGAGGTCACCGTGGGCGGGGGACCGGACACCGATATGCGCACGGCCCCGGGATCACCCCTCCCGCCGTGTGACGGCCGCGTTCCTGCCCGAGCTCCCCCTTCCCTCCCCCCGCCCCGCGGTGGGCCGGTCCCGCGGTACACGGCCCGTTGTTATGACGACACGGCCGTAAAGCCGCCATCTTGGCGGTGCGGCTCGTTGCGACATGGAGGCCGCGATGGCAACGAGCGCGGGGCCGGCGGGGCTTACGGCAGGCGCGGCAGAGGAGCGGGAGGCGGCGGCAGCGGCGGGCTCCGAAGCTGCCGTGACCGCCGCGGGCCCCGCCGCCTTCCTCAGCCTCCCGGCGCCCTTCAGCGAGGAAGGTACCAACCGCGGGGCCCGGCCGGGGCTGAGGGGTAAAGCGGAGCCTGGGTGGGGCGGCGGGGCCCGCGGAGCCGCCCGAAGGGGCCCGGCCCGGCGGAACCGACCTCTCGGTGCTCGGCGCGGGGCGGAGCGGGCCCTGACCATGCTGGTTCTGTCAGCAGGGCTCTGGGCTGGTGCCCCTTTGCGTCCCGTCCCTGAGCCGGGCTGCGAGAGGGGACCGGGGCCCTGGAGGGGGGGAATCGCCCCGTTCCCTGCCAGAAACCGGCTCGGAAACACCCCCCAGCCCCGGGACCATCCCCCCCGGTGCGGGAGCTCACCTCCGCACGCAGCACAGGAGTTTTCCATGTCGGTTTCTTAAGCCGTGCCCGAATTCTCCCTCATAGATGAAGATGATGTGCACAAGTGCGGGCGCTGCCAGGCCGAGTTCACCTCCCTGGAAGAGTTCGTGCACCACAAGCTGCAGAAGGTCTGTCACAGAGTCCCCGAGGCTCTGCCTGCGGCACCCCCGGCCCTCGGGCAGGACGTGCAAAAGGTGACAGCAGCTTTTCCTCCAGCCGGGGCTGTTGGAGGGGAGGGAGCAGTACACAGTGGCTTTAAAGGTCATAAACCTCTTCTGCTAAAGTGTTGTCTGTCACAGCAGGTCGTTCCTTCTGTCGAGGAGCCCATAACTGTTGCTCATATAGTGGTTGAAGCATCTTCGATAGCAGAGGAAATCAGCAGTGCCTCTGCTATAGTAGGTGAGCTTTGGGGTGCCTGGTTCTGTACCTGTCTGGGTCAGGAGCTTCTTCCCCCCTCCAGTGTGCTCTGGAGTGTGATCTGTGTGTGGTCAGGCACGTGTTGCCTCTGTGTTGCTGCAGGACTTGGGGCTGGGGGTCCAAGAGTCATCCCTTGGCCAGCTCTGCAATTGTCCCTGCAATGATACAAATTAGAGTTAAAACTCTGTTCCAGAAGTGGATTGATGTAGTTAGGTAAAGCTCTTCTGCAAAGGACATAACTGTCCTACTCTCTTCCCAGGTAGTGGGCACATCAAAGAAGTCATTGTTGCAGGAGATCATGTTTTTGAAAACCCAGATGGACACACTGATGGGGAAGTCCCAGAAGAGCCAGGCAACCCTGATGATCCGGAGCAGGATATCTCCACAGAACTGATCAAGGTTAAGCTGCTGGTTAACAAAGAAGGGAGATATGTATGTGAATTATGCCAGAAGACATTTAAAACAGTAAGTATCACCTGTGTGTTTGGGTTAGTGAGTTATTTATGCTAGAAGTTCACCAAGATATCTCAAGACTCAGTAACATTGTGCTGTTCTAGTGCATGGGATACTTCCAAAAGGGAAGTCCTGCTTTCTGAAGGAGCACAGTTTTTCTTTACAGATGAAATGTAAAATACTTTACCTCTAAAATCCTTAACCTTAGCTCTGAGAAGCTGTGGCTGCGCCATCCCTGGCAGTGTTCAAGGCCAGGTTGGATGGGGCTTGGAGCAAGCTGCTCTCATGGAAGGTGTCCCTGCCCGTGGCAGAGGGTTGGAACTGGATAAGCTTTAGGGTCCGTTCCAGCTCAACCCAGTCTGGCGTTCTGTGACTTGAAACGTCTTTTAAAATGAAATTCTTTTCCCAGGCCAGCATCCTCAAAGCTCACATGATCACTCACAGCAGCAGAAAGGACTATGAATGCAAACTCTGTGGCACTTCCTTTAGGACAAAAGGGTCTCTGATTCGACACCATCGGCGTCACACTGGTAAGAGCTCTGCAGTATAAGAGCTCCTCGTTGCTGGGGTGTGCTCTGTGTGTGGGGAGCCAGGTTACCTTCCAGTGGAATTCACTGCTTTTCTGCTGCTGAGCTGAGCCTGTTGAGCTCCACAGTGCTGGGTTACTGGGAGGCAACACAAGGGATAAGCACAGGGCTGGCTGTAGGAAGCTGAAGGTGTTCTTCACACTGGCAGTGGTTACCTTCCTACTCGTCTTGATTCCTGTCATTCCCAGATGAAAGACCTTACAAATGCAAGAAATGTGGGAAGAGCTTCCGGGAATCAGGAGCTTTGACTCGGCACCTGAAATCACTTACACCCTGCACTGAAAAGATTCGCTTTAACATGAACAAAGAAATAGTGGTCAATAAAGAGGATCTGCCAACAGGTCAGTGCTGTTGCCAGCACCTGCCTTGTGTCTGGGAGAACTGAGCATATAAATTAAACACACTTCTGTGATATTCGGTTTCTAATTTTATATAGGAAAAAGTAATTTATAGAGCTAAAGTATTAACCTGAAGCTCTGCAGCCAGGCAGTGACTGTGAAGAGTGTTTGATGCTCTGGAACAGAGCTGATTTTAGCAGGCACCTCGTGTTCTGAGGCACATGTTCTGCTGGGCACAGCAGTCTGGGGAGGGTGGCAGCACACCCGTGACTCACTGGGCTGCTTTTCTTGCAGGATCCTCTAGTTCAAACCCAGACAATGTTTCCTCAATAGCGAGTGAGTCCATCGAGAGCTCACCCGTCATTCACCTGGTGACAGATGCAAAAGGCAATGTGCTTCATGAAGTCCACGTCCAAATGCAGGAGCTTCCTGTTGTCGATGCAAAATCCCTGGACCAAGATGTGAGTGCATTTTCTCTTAAAAGCCCTTCATGTGCTGTATACAGAGAAGTATTTTGAAGTATTTCACCTCACAGACAGAATTCTCATAGGTGCTAAAAATCTGTGTGACGGGAATAAATGGTTCATGAGCTGCTTTTTCACCCAAGCACATAAAGGTTCTGCTCTGACAGAGTCCGGCTGAGCTTAGCAGCACATCTGTAGCATGCAGGAGGATGTGGAGGATTCATCACCATCACCGAATGACCCAGAGGGTGAAAGGGTGTTTTTGTTGATCATTCCCTGCTGCAAGACACTGAGCAGCAAAGGCTTATCATCCCTCAGACTGTATGTCTCCAGAGTACACATTCACCTCCTCTTCCTCCCCAGTCCAAGGTCATTTCCTTGTTGACTTTTCAACCGTATATCACAGCACTAGATACCTTAGAAAGAATGGCTCTAAAGAGAGGGCTGAGGCTGTATTTGCTGTACCAGTTACCAGACTGTTTCTTCCTTCAGCAGACACATCCTGAGGAGCTGCCATGTGAGGGGGAAGCGACAAGTGAGAACCTGCTGAGGGAGGCCATGAGGAACTCGGGTATCGTGATAGAGCGAGTTGCTGTGGAGGAGATGCAGAAGCCAGAGACAGAGCCTGCTGTGGCTGCTGCAGAAGGACTGCAGAATGAAGTGGTGGAAGCAGAAGAGGAGCCATGTGGGGAGCAGTGTGTTGAAGTAGAACAAGCAGAGGCTGTATGTTTGTATTCTGTACATAGATACATTGTGTAATGTTCCTTGCCTGCACTTGGTTGTGCACAGCACTGTTAGTATGTTACCCTCTCTGCATCTCTCCCTGTGCCCCGGGAGTTGTGCCAGACTTTACAGTTAAACGTATTTCACATGTGCTTTAAGTGTGGTGTTAGGACACAGAGGTGCTCTTTCTCTCCTGTTAACAATACAGGTCTCTTCCTGGTCAAAGCTGGAGTATTTAACTGCAAATTTGGGTAGCAATACTTGGGTGTCCACACCAGTACTTATATTACTTATGTTGTACTGTTGTACTGTTGTACTGTTTTCTCTCCAATAGCCAGAAGCTGAAAGAACAAATGGGTACAAAAGTTACGTTTGTCCTCACTGTAATGAAGCCTTCAGTGAAGTTTCTTCCCTTGAAACACACATCAAAGGTCATTTAGGTAAAGTTCTACTGCTTATGCTTAAAGTATCTAAAATGTGCCCAGCTTGCTTTGTTTCAACTCCGTTGCCTTTACATGGCCTTAGCCATGCAAAATCAACTGATTAAAATCAATTAGTGACACACTAATATGAAAAGGTTGATTTTGGGCGAGCTCTAGAATAAAGGGTAAAAGAAATACCTAACAAAACATTCCCAACTTTCACATTTTGGGGCTGCACTGCATCCTTGCAAGTGGAATTTGATGAAGAGGCCAGGAAAAAGGTTGGTGAGGCAGAACAGGTTGATAGGCTGGACCTGCTGCTTGAAAGGCACCAAAGGCCAGGAGAGCAACATTGGAGAAGAATTCACTTCTAAATGAGACAAAGACCTTACATACAGTTAATATAATCCCCCTCCTTCTCCCAGTTCCTGTTTTTGGCAAGGATTCTGTTACAAGATGTAGGAGACACTTGCTCCTGCAGGTTGTCCTGTACCAACCACATGTCCTCTCTTTCTCTCTAGATTACAAGCCTTTTAAGTGTGAGGAATGTGGCAAAGAGTTCACCAAGGGCTACCTGCTAAAGAAGCACCAGGAGGTGCATGTGAACGAGCGGCGTTTCCGCTGTGGAGAGTGTGGGAAGCTCTACAAGACCATTGCACATGTGAAGGGGCATCGAAGAGTGCACTCCGATGAGCGGCCCTATTCCTGCCCCAAGTGTGGCAAGCGGTACAAGACAAAGGTGAACTCCCTCACCACAGCCTGCCCTCCAGGTGTCCCTTTCCAGAGCCAGGATTTGGGAGCAGTTAGGAGGTTTTGCTCCTGAAAGAACAGAGACCACTTGCCTCTTAATGAGCTGAAGCTCCAGAAGGAGGCTTTTTAGTAAGGAAAGAGAGGGCTAGTCATAGAATCATAGAATGGTTTGGGTTGGAAGGGAACTTAAAGATCATCCAGTTCCAATGCTCTGCCATGGGCAGGGACAACTTCCAATTAAGACCTTAGTAAAACCTTCACATTTGTAAAGAAACTGCCTGGAAACCCCTATGTAATAATAGTAAAACCTGGTTTTTATCATACCTTACACAAGAAGAAGTCCTCAAGGATGTTATCTTTCACCCAGGAAGCTAAAATACTGCTTGTTCCAGTTTGCAGTTCCCTTTAGCTCCATTCTCCTGCTCCTCCCTTTGGTACAGAATGCCCAGCAAGTCCATTTCCGCACGCACCTGGAGGACAAGCCCTACGTGTGCCAGTTCTGCAGCCGTGGCTTCCGGGAGAAGGGCTCGCTGGTGCGCCACATCCGCCACCACACCGGAGAGAAGCCCTTCAAGTGCTACCGGTGTGGCAGAGGCTTTGCAGAGCACGGCACCCTCAACAGGCACCTCAAAACCAAAGGTGAGGTGGCAGAGTTCAGCTGTGATGGGTGGGAGTGTGGGGTGGTCTCAGGTTGGGTTTGGAAGAGCTGCTCTTTGGCTGAGCGGTGATGGTTTCTTGGAGTGGAGCTAATGGCTGGCATCCAGGGCTATTATCTGCATCCCAGTTGCATCAGGAGATGTATTATGGGCTTTTTTTAATCCATATTAATTAACATTTCTATTGTGATTTTTCTGACCAGAAGTCAGCTGAACAAACAGCTGTAAATCAGTTCTAATATAAAATCTAGATCATCTAAACAAAGATAAGCAAAACGGGACTTGCATCAAGACTCTAACTGCAGCAGTGCTGTGGGTTCTCTGCTTCAGCCTCTAGCCTAAGTGGTCTCTGCAGTGTCACGACTGTCCTAAGTAGGGAAGACAGGCCCTGCACACTTCCAGAGCCTACCCCAAACAGTGAAGGGGCTCTGGTCCAAGGCTATACACAAAGAGGAAGAAAATTAACATTGCTACAAAGTAATGCCAGAGAGAGCTCAATTCCTGTGTTGTGGAGGAGGTGAACTGTAAGAACACAAAGCATGGATGTTCTGTGAGGAAAACGTCTTCTCACTGATAATCTTGTTTGATCAGATTAGTTCCACTGGACCTGCTGCTCCTTTAGCTCCTAAGCATGGATTTTCCAGCTTTGTCAGTGATGATGAGGTGTTTAGATTGCAAAGAACAATACAAGTTCACTGGAAGGGAAAAAAAAAAAAAAAGAGTTCCCTGGTAGATAGAGAAATGTGTAAGAAGATACACTGTTCTTCACACACAGCTTTTGAGATCCAGTATGGATTTACACCTAAACTGAGCTGTGTGTCTTTTGGCACTGTACTGGACAGTGGCTCTGCTCCAGTCTCAGTTCTGTTTGGTGTCACTTGGGCCTCTTTGAGGCTGTCGCTTGGCTGATCTCAGTGGGATGAGAGCCTGGTAGCTGGTACTTGTCAGTGGTATTCTGTTACAGGTCCTCTTTTGTTGTGTGGTACTCTCCACGAGGACCTAGAAATGACCATCTCCTGCATTTGAGATGATTATGAAAAATGGTGTTCTTTTGGCATTTTTGGAATACCATTCAGGCGGCTGCCTCCTGGGTTTGAAAGAGGTGGAGGAAGTGATGGTGTCTGAGGAAAGCCAGTCTGCTGACAACTTGGCTGCCACGGTCATCTCTGAAGATCCTCACACGGTGCTGGTGGAGTTCTCTTCAGTGGTGGCAGACACTCAGGAGTATATCATCGAGGTGAGAAGTGGGCAATGCCTTTGCCTGCTGACCTCAGCACGGTGTTTTGTCACCGCAACTGCAGTTGTGCATGATATTCCTCACCTAAGCCCTTGGGAGGAGGTAAAATAGGATCTAGCCAATGCATGACCCTAGGAATAAGCAGGATTAAAGAATCTTATTCAAGAGAGCACCTGGAGCCTACCTAACCCCCTTCCCCAAGCCTGACTGTAATGTACGCAAGAAAATGAGAATTCAGGAAGACATCAGAAGGCTGAGACTGAGAACTGACCATACCACATTTTATGTCCTCACTGACTTGCTTCAGCTTTCCCTCAACTTTTACCTTCTATTTTCTCCCATTTCTATTTAACTTGAAATAATTTAGCAGAGAAATAATCTCAGGTTTTAACTGGCTGTGGCTGCCGAAAGCAATGAATTCTGCATTTTGCTCTCTCTCTCATAACAAAGAGCCAGTACTCATCGGTGCAGAATAACACAGTTCCTTTACTGAGTCCCTTTAGTGCTGCCACAGTTCTTCTCCAATAGGAGAAGAATCTGCCAGTTGACCAAGTCCTGCTGAGAGAGGATGTTCTCTTCTGGTTATCTGTGAGCACTGCGAGTTACTTTTAAGTAGCTCTTGACAATGAGATTTGGAGGTAATGTCAAGGAGGAGTTGGCTTTAGAGGACCTACTGCAGCAGGAGTGGAACAGAGATACTCTTGTCAAAGATCTTAATGTCTTATATCTTGGTAATAAAAGTGGTTTTGGTAATAATCTAAAAAGAATCATCATATTTTGTCTTTCAAGACTGCTACTGAAGACATGGAGACCAATGAAGCTACTGAAATCATAGAGGGAACAAGACACGAGGTAAAGCAGCCACATGACGGATTATTATGGGGACTTGCTGTAGATGAGATGAATCACTTTTGGTGTCCTGAAAGTCATGCTGAGTAAACCCAACTTCAGATAATCAATTGACTGATCTCTGTAGGTTTGCACAGCTGCCTGTACTTGTCATACTGCATGTGACTGGGTTAGTGCTGGTAACCCTAGGTCTTTGCAACGCATTCCAGAATGCTAAAAATGGTTCTTGCACAGTCAGAGGTTGGCTGGGCTCCTGGCTTGGATTCTGTCAGTTCAAAGGCATGCACTGCTTGGATTTGTCTACAAATAGTTTGACATCTGAGGGGTGCTGGAGAGGGACTCTTCATCAGAGACTGTAGTGATAGGACAAGGGGTGAAGGGTTCAAACTGAAAAGGGAAGTTCAGGTTGGATACAAGGAAGAAGTCATTCTCTGGTACTGGGAACAGGCTGCCCAGAGAAGTGGTAAATGCTCCATCCCTGGCAGTGTTGAAGGCCAGGTTGGACGTAGATGATCTTAAGGTCCTTCCAAACCCAAACCATTCTATGATTCTGTGGCAAGTGTCCTGCTGGCAAAACATCTCCAGTGATGTGCGGTATGACATGGTCTAGGAGTCTGCTGTTCCAGGAGGTATGAGTACTTCCACAGCTGGAGGAAAATGGAATTAAATGGTGTTGCACTGCCCTGCTTGTGGTGATGAGAATTGTCCATACTTCTACGAGAGAACACCACACTGAGACATAATGAGTCCTCTTTTCCTGTAGGTCGACAGCCACATTATGAAAGTCGTGCAGCAAATAGTGAATCAAGCAAACTCTGGTCACCAGATCATTGTGCAGAACGTCACCGTGGCTGAGAACTCTGAAGTAACCACTGATGCTGCAGACACCATCACCATCGCCACCCCCGAGAGCCTCACGGAGCAGGTGGCCATGACACTGGCTTCTGCCATCGGAGAGGGAGCAGTGCTGACCACGGAGGGTGGCATCGAGACGGAAGAGGCAACGGTGACCATGGTGGCATCTGAGGACATTGAAATCATGGAACATGCAGGAGAGTTTGTGATTGCCTCGCAGGAGGCGGAGGTGGAAGTCCAGACTCTCATTGTGTGATGAGCAGCATGCACCCAGTGACAGATGCTGATGTAAAACTTCCTGGGTTTTTCAGCTTGTGAGTTTGAGCAGTCCTACCTTTGCCAAGGGAGGGAATGCTTCCATAGGGAAGTGACTTAACAGGAGGGTACAGCCCTGAGATGTTTCCTGTTTAAAATGGAAGTACCGATAGTTAAAATCCTGTGCATGGCTGTACTGTGGAAGTGACTGATGCACCAGAGTTGACAGTCTCAGTAGTTTGTACAGCTGCCTCAAATAAAGGAAGGTTCCTTGTAAAGCACTGACCTCTGACCACAGGACAGTGGTGTTCTGGTGTTCAAAAACATTCAGAAAGTGAAACAAAGGTGTAGGGTCTCATAAGAGACAACTTAACATATGCCTTTAAAGCAAACCAAGGAAACCAAACCTAAGGATTTCTGGTGTGTGTTCACCACCACTCAAACTTTCATGCCTTTAACCTCACTCCTTTATGCCTGCTAAGGCATGGTACTGCAGTGTCTTCAGTTTATATCCTGGACAAGTAGCCTTATGTATTGGTCTATGAAAGAATGCATCATTGTACCCTTGCTGTGCCAGACAGGCTGCCCTGAGTGGAGCCTGGTGGTGTGTAAAGCCATATTGTATATGATAGTTTCTTTTTTTTAAAGCATAGCTGGGTTTTTATTTGCATATTGTACAGCTCCAGCATGTAAATAAACACCTTTGTAAAAATAAAGTTATTTAAAGTTCTTACTAGACTTAGCCAATTTTTGCTCATTTGTCACCCAAACAGAAGGATGTCTGTAAAGAGAACAGGATCACTTGACGTTATGCCTAAGAAACACTCATCACTACGTGAGTCAAACGCTTTTCCCCCAAACAAGCCTCCAAAAGCTGCCAGTACATGTGTGCTTTGGAGCCTTTCACATGATCCCCAGGTAGAGGGATGGCTGAGGCCACTTGCACAGCTCTAAGGTAACTTTTGTCTTCTGCTATTAAGGCCAAGGGTTTTCTGAGGGACAGCCATGAAGTGCCTTCTAGTGTTCATCTACAGAATCCTGGTACAGACTGGTTTGTGTTGGAAGGGACCTTAAAGCTCCTCCAGCTCCAGCCCCTGCCACAGGCAGGGACCCCTTCCACTGGAGCAGCTTGCTCCAAGCCC
>JBCJKH010047044.1:0-16625 GCA_039877255.1 Loriculus beryllinus
AAGCTCATCCAGTTCCAACCCCTGCCAGGGGCAGGGACACCTTCCACTAGAGCAGCTTGCTCTAAGCCCCATCCAACCTGGCTTTCATCAGGCTGTTGCTTTGCTGTTCCTTCAGGCTTCTTGCTTTGATCAAAGATGCAGTGCTGTATTATTTAAGAGGCCCCTTTGATGCATGTGGAGTAGAAATGTGAAAAATCACAGGCCTTGGCCATGGAATCCTGCTCGGATCATCTGAGCCACTCAAGGAGACGTTATTTGCCATGACTCAATTCCATTTGTGCAGTTGGGTGACAACGTTCCCAGGAGCAGTTTGGAGTCATGCTCACCCTGCGCTGCATCTTGCCAGCAGAGTCTGGCACGTCCCATCATGGAACATCTCCCATTGTGTTTCACCATCAGGTACTCCCCAGTGGCCCAGCACCACTCTCTGCTCACCACCCTGCATGTGTTTCTACATATGCAAGAGCAGCAAAAGCTGTAGAAGATGGGGGGCAGACGCTGATGTCCAGCAGCATGTTCAGGCTATGTCAGATATATCCCAGCAGGGAGATGTGGTTGCTTCCACATGGGATGCAGCTGTAACAGTGCTGGAGAGCAAGCTGCCAGTTTTCTGGTGGTGCCTCCTGCCTTCCACTGCAGACTCCAGATAAGCCCCAGCTATAGGAATGGAAAACGCTTTTGGATTTAGATGTTGTAAAGACATTTTGCAATGGAAAAACTGGAAAGATGTAGGGAACAGGCTGGTGCTCCTGGGTCACACCAGGCTGCAGCTGCAAGGGCTCTGGTTCTGCTGCACCCTTCCCTCCATACCTTTCATAATGAATTCCAAGAAAGCCTCAATACATTCCGAAATGGGAGAGCTGCCTGTGTCCTTCACAGTCATCTACACAACAAAGACAGCCATTTCACCGCTGGCAGGCATGGGCTCCTCTGTGTGCTGGAAACAAAAGCTGAAAAGAAGCCTTTATATTTTTTTGATTAGATAGCTTGAGAAGTTTGCTTTCACTGGAAATTGCCTCTCTGCTTTCATGGAGTGTCAGCTCCAGCGCCCTGATGGGAAAGCAGTCCCTGCTCCTCAGCCTGGTGCTGGCTGCAGCATCCTGTGCTGCTCTGAATGGTCCAGAAGAGGAGCCTTTGTGCCTTCAGGATGCTGCACTGGGCTTGGAGACAAACCCTGAGTTTTCCCCTTATGCAAGGAACAGCAGCATTGCACAGCAAATGCCAGAGCACTCAGCTCCCCTGAGGACAGTGGGTACCAGGAGCATCCCACCAGCCTGAGGCATTGACCATGGGTACCAGCAGCATCCCACCAGCCTGGGGCATGGAATGCGGGGTCATGTTGGCTTGGGTGCTGCTCTCACCGGTGTGACTGTGTGCTGAGAAACTACATTTAATTATTTTACTTTAAGGGGGAGATCATCCAGGAAGTTTTCTTTGGGGGGAATTCTGGCACAAAGACAAATTGAAATATTTCAATGCAGGCTGGGGACTGAGTCCTGGCTAAAAATAGAGCAAGAGGCAGCAGCACCTTCCCAATGACATTAGCTCCATTCATCTCCCTGAGGATGCTGCCGCCGTTCCACTGGCAGCCTACAAAGGCATTAGAAGTTACATTTTCCTTCGCTGTTTCTCAACTATATTTATGCTGGGAGGTGTTTGTGGAGGTACATTGTGTGCCTCAGGCAGAGGATTAATTCCGAACTGTCACCTCCCTTCTTGATGGGTTTGTAAATTCTGCTCTGTTGATTTGTACCCTCAGTAAATTGATAAAATCCTCTTTCCCAAACCTAACACACCATTTAGAGCTCACCCCGGTTTTAGACCTCGTTGCCTCATGTATTTATGTAAATGCAGTGTCCAGCAGTGATTTAAAAACATATGCACAAATAACCTGGGTGGATGATAAGGGATGAAGGGAACTGAGGTGCCTGATCAGGCTGTGGGCTCTGGAAAGTGGATTTTCCACATCTTTGGGTGATGGGGCTTGGGGGGGCTTTGCAGGTGAGTGGCTGCTTTGGCGATATTGCTCCAGAATCTGTCCCCTCTGCACCAGAGCTGACTAACTGTGATGGTGTTGGGAACAGTCTGATGTCCCTAAGGATGCTGTTGGGGCTGGCACATGGTGCTACCAGTGCTTGGATCGTGTCTTTAATGTCATTAGCATCATCTACCTCTCTCATTTTAAATTCTTCCCTTGTCTGCACCCTGTGCAGTGGAAGAAAGCACTGTTGATGTGTCCAAGGTCTGTAAGCTGCATCTGCAGAGCTTCTTGCTGTGGCAGGGATGCTGCTGGTGTGCTGGGAGCACTGGGAGGCTGTCAGGGCTAATGCAACAGCAGCCTTCCAGTGCAGGGACATGGGATCTCTGCAAATGGAAGTTTAGGGCTGTGAGGAACAGCTGATGTTTTACTGAAATTGCATCTAAATTGTGACTGGAAGATGCAAGTCCTGTTGCTGTGTGGCACCACACAGCCCCATTGCAGGGAAGAGCTGCAGGGCTGCTGTGGAGAGAGCATCACAAGTGATGTCCTCTCATATTGTCCCCCAGCCACCAATCTGCCTGAGATGAAAGATCACAACCACAAAATGTTGACACGCTCCATTAATCCACCCTAAAAAGTCAGATGGAGAATCTCCCTTGAATTTTAAATATTTCCAGCCATTCTGACTACCTCTGAAATCCTCCTGAATTGACCAGTTTCCAGAACATTCCCTCACTCCCCCCGCATTATTCCTGTTTCATTAGTGCCTGGATGTGCTCAGACTAATTTAATATCTTCATCAGTTTGTTGCTTTGATTGCAGAGCTACACCGAGCCCCACAGCAACTGCCACAGCTCCTCATGAGGGACTCTGCCATCCTCTCTCAATCCCTGCCTGAGGGGACCAGCACCAGAACTGCTCCCACCGGTGCCTGCCTGCTTCTGCCTGCTTCTACCTGCTCTGCCCCAGCTCTCCACAGCAGTGCCAGGTCCCTGCAGTAGTTCCCTTGCTGATGGGCTGCAGTACATCACCGAAGCCCCCACCAGCAGCCTTGGGGACCATGTTTGGTGTCCCGTCCCTGCAGCACACATCCCAGCTCTGGCACATAACACACAAGCATGGATGACAGCGAGACGGACAGACGGGCAAATCCTTTCTGCTGAGCAGGTGCTGCTGCTCCAGGATCAGCCCCACAGATACTCCTTCTGTCGTGCTTGAATTTTTGGATGCCTTTGCTTTTGGCACCAGATTTTCCTTTCCAGACTAAAGCTTTGCATTTGGAATTGCACCTCCAGAGCCGGGTTTGGTAGCCAGGCTGCTCACACATTCCCCCCCTGCTGCCAGGAGTTTGGCTTTTGGTTGCATAAGGTTTCCTTGTATCATCCCTGGCAGTGCTCAAGGCCAGGTTGGATGAGGCTTGGAGCAAGCTGCTTCGGTGAAAAGTGTCCCTGCCCAATGCAGTGGCTGGAACTGGACGGGCTTTAAGATCCCTTCCAACATAAACCAGCCTGTGATTCCACGATTCCTGCTGCAGCCATCTGTCCTGGAGTGCCAATGCCCTTTTCCTTCCCGCACCCCTTACCCAATCTGATCAGCTTGGGAGGACACCATGGAGGAAGACATGAGGTCAAATCAGGTCTACATCGTGTGCTGCCCTGCGGGCTCCGAGCCACTCGGCTGGATCCCTGCTTCTATAGATCAGTGCAAGCACAGCAGCTTGAGCGGCGTGATGCTAACGCGCAGCAGCACGCTTCAAAGGGTTTGTTATTCCACATCCATGTCATCTAAGAAAGACGCTGGGCCAGAAATAGTGTCTTCTGGAAAGAGGAGCAGCGCTTTCCGTCTGCGCCCGCTGCAGTCCCCGGGGCTCAAAGTCCCTGGCAGCTCCTTGCCCATCACCTGCATCCCTGTGTTCCATAGTCCCAGGGCTGTGACCCAGGCACCAGCCACAAATGCTCAAGCATCCCCCCAGCCATAGGGACCATAATCATAGATGCAAGTAGAAGACAAGCGGTATTTGCATTTGCTTATCAAGCCCATCCCCATCCATGGGGATCCACAACACCTTGCTCTCAGGTATGAAAAATGAGTCGCTGCTTCTCCAGCTGTTTCCTAGCTTTGCCTCTTCCACCGCAGGCTCCAATCAGCTGCTCCAGTTCCATGGATCTCCTCTGATTTCTGAGGTCCTTATGGGTGAAGCCTGAGAGATGACTGCACTGAGTGACAAGGAGGTTGCTGCAAGTATCACAAGTTCACTTATTCCCTTTCATCTTCCCCATGGTGCAGTTGCTGTAGGAATCACTCCAGGCTCTGCAGGGCTGTTCCTCTCACACATCCTCACTCCTCTCCTTCACTGCAGTCACACAGGGGCTTTCCTCCTTTATAAACATGTTATCCCAGAGGCACCACTGATGGGCTCAGCCTTGGCAAGCAGTGGGTATCACCAGGATCCCCAGGGCTTGCCTCATGCACCATGTTTGATACCAGCAAGGCTCACCCCAGTGATGTTCTGCTGATCAGCCTGGGTGCTGGGTAATTCTCAGGGTGCTGGGTGCTTGTTGGGGGTCCAGCACCCCCTGCCCATCTGGTGGTGATCCCCTCACAAAGCTGCATGACTGAACACCACCAATGTCAAGTGCTGCTCATGTGTCACAAGTGATTAGATGAGTTCATGGGACAGGAACTGAGCAGGAGAAAGGTCCCGTGTGGCAGCGGCCGTCCTGGCAGCACAGCACAGGGTGTTGTGGGACAGAGCAGCTCAGGGTCTGTCCCTGGTCATACCCACACACAGAGCCGGCGCCTGCCTCTCTGATCCCAGTTCAGTGCCCGCATCTCACAGAGCTGCCGGTGAAGCCGATGTCCTCGGGGAATGCAGCCAGGGTGATGTGCCAGGCTGGGCGCACTGGCTGCCCGCACCGTGCTCCGAGCATCATTCCAATGTGGGGACAGGCGGGCGGTTGCTGCCGTCATGTCCCGGCAGACGGGTGCTCCGGCGGGGTCAGCACCGGGGCTGCCTTTCACCTTCCCATGCACGGATCTGTGGAGAAGCCCAAGGTTAACAGCTCGGGGAGGACACGGGGAGCCCGGCGCAGTGAAGGGGGGCTGTGCTGAGGGTGAGGTCTGCTCTGTACCCGCAGGGACCCTGCGGTGCTGCCACTGCTGTGCTCTGACCCCACCAAATGGGTTTGCACCTCTCACCGTGCCCCACCGAGTCGCTAAGGTCGGGCAGAGGCAGAGGGGGGACGCCGGGGACAGTCCCTGCCCCGGGGCTGTCACAAGGCCAGCCCGGCTGGAAGGAGCTGCCTTTGTGCCGAGGCCAACGTGAGCTCTGCGGTCTCGTTCGGGGTTTTACAGCTCAATGATCGCTCTTCCCCACTTGGGGAAATTCCTGTTTGCGTCATCCCTGCTCCGAGTGGCCAAATGCACTTCTTGTTACTGAAACTGTGTTTGAAACAAAGGGACCATTGGCCAGAGAACCAGGGCTGTGGAAACAGTCCCGTCCCTGTTTATGTGCACGGGGTCTCTCTAAGCGATGCCTTTCCCCTGACATGGCACGTCCCGCGGTGCTGATGCTGGGAGTCACCAGTGTCCCTTGAGCAGTGCCCAGTCCTTTGGCTGGTGCTGGTGGCTCCTGGCTCGGGGGGGCTTCAGCCTCCCCTCGGCTGCGTGTGCCCATCCCGTGCCATTAACCGTGTTCGTGTCCTGCCCTGTGCCCCGGGGCTGGGGGACGGTGCCCCCCACCTGCAGCCCCACTCGCCCGCTGCCACCTCTCTGCCTACAGCCCCTCCGTCTCCCCTCTATCTCCCAGCTCCGCGGTCCCTGTCCCAGCGCAGCACCCCGGGCTCCGGCCAGCAGAGGAGGCTGTTGCTCCGTCAGAGCGCGTCGGGGCTCCCGTCCGGTATTTAAGCGACCACGAAGCCGGGGCTGCTCCCTCGGGCCAGTTCGGGGGCGGACGGGGCAAAGGCTTCAGCAGGTCCGAGCGCGCCGCTGCCCTCATTGAATCGGGTGAGGAATCACGGAGAGGCCGCCGGAGGGTCCCAGATCGGGGCACTGCTCGGGGCAGTCCCGAGGAGCTGGTGCCGAACCGGTGGGTGATGCCTCCTCCCGCAGCGGCGCGGTGCTCCTGGGCTGGGCTGAGGGCTGGGGCGGGGGCGCCTCAGGCGGTGTTTGCTCGGGTTCTAACCCATCATTCTGGTCAGAGAGTTTATTCCGCGGATTTCGGTGGCAAGGTGGAGCAGGGCTCAGTGTTAAAGCCGCGGCACCCTCCCCATGGGCCCCGGCAGCTCTGCAGGCACAGAGAGAGAGGAACCAGGAGCACGGGAGATGAAAATCCTCCTGGAAGTGCGATTCATTATTCAGCTCCTTCCTCACCTGCTCTGCTCGGCTTCGAGTGGGCGCCACGGCAGCTGCCGAGATGAGAGCCCCTGTGTGGGGGAGGGATGGGGCCAGCATCTCATCCCCAGCACCCTGATCCCTGTCCCAAGCATCCCCAGCCCCTGTCGTGCCGTGCCCCACAATCCAGGGGTTAATGGCACCTGAGTGATGCCATGGAGGCTGCTGCACTATAACAGCTCTAATAGCTCTGATCCATAACCACCGACTGTGGTGGTGTCAAGATGCTAGTGTGGGGAGGCCGGGGCTGGGTGGTGCCTGTGTTCGAGGCCTGGTGGCAGCCCCATGCCATGCGTGGTGTGTCGGCTGGTGGCACAGGAAAGCGGCCTCCCAAAATGGGGTTTTTATTACAGCCATACATCACCACGGTGCCTGATGCGGGCAGACGGCAGTGATTTTTCTTCGTGGTTTACAGACAAATGAGGAGAAGGAAAATTGATGTGAACTCTGCTATAGCGAGAGGTCGGGCGTGGGCAGGGAGCTGGTTATGGATGAGCTGGGGGCTGCCTGGTCCCGGCCCTTCTCTGGGCTGGATGCCTGGGGAGCACAGCAGTGGCAGGGCTGGGAGCATCGTGCCCAGTGTGGGGACTGTGCTGCAGCTCCAGCGGCTGGAGGAGGGGGAGTTCCAGCTTTCCCAGCCCCCATTGCCCACAGCACGTCCTGAGCAGGCGGCTGTGCCCGTCCCTGGCTGTGGGGATGCTCAGAGGGATGCTAAGGGGGAGCATGTGGGCAGGGTGACTAATTCCAGCCGGGATTCATTAACGCTGCAGACGCGGTTTGGACGTGCAGCGTCGGGTGAGCTGCTGTCAGCGCCTTCTGGCAACATCTCGACTGCTTTTACCACGGTTAAAGCTGCCTCCAAACGCCACAGTCCTGCCCAGTACAAGATAACAGTTAATACCCTCCAATAGCGCCTATCAGCTTCTCCATAAGGTCCATAAATATTAATACAATTCTAATTAGTTCCTTTAAATACATTACCCAAGTGAAGCGTTTCCTGGGCAATAAATCAGTGGTGGTTCGGCACAGTTAAGCAGATCATGCGCTCTCCCTGCCTGTCCCATGGCCAGTCCTGCTTGCCAGGGGATGGGACCCACAGCAGCCTGTGCCGTGTCATGTGAGGGCTGATGGTGCTCCTGCCTTGGGACTTTCCAGCTGTGGGATGGGAAAGGGGGCGGGTTTGGGAGCTGGAACAGTCATGAGCCGGTGTCTGCTGCAATGCCTTCCTGCTGTGCTCGAGGGCTCTCCCAGCCCATGTCATGACAATGCAGCTCTGCCTGGGGAGGATGCATCGTGTGGTGGTTGCACTGGAAAAGAGCAAATACCAAACTCATTTGCTTGAGGAGAAATTAATACAGTGTGAAACACATAGTGGGTGATTTAAGAAGTGAATTTAAAATTTCAACACAAATAGATTTTTTTTATAAGGTCAGAGGAAAGATTAAACTCTATAGACAGGCACAGCACTTGCCATTTCCAGCTTTGTTTGCACCATAAATATTTGGGGCTGGTGCTATGTCCCTGTGCTACCCACGTGGGTCAGATTCTGCTCACCGTGGCAAGGTGATTCAGGCGTGGTGCTGGGCAAGCAGCAGTGTCCTGGCATGTTACCATTTCTGGCTCCTCTTCTCACTGCCCAGCAGGGACCAGGATTGATGGTAAGAGATTTGAAAGGCTCCAAACGTGGAGGTTGTATAAGGAGCCACCCCATCCATCACGAGACGTCCATTATTAGGTAACACCCTGTACGCTGGGCTGATTTCACACCTTATCTGAACCCAGCAGCTGTGCCCTAAATCCTGAGCGCCACGACCGTCTGGAGGTATTCGGCTGCCTGTGCTCAAAATTAGCGTTAGCATCTATCATTTCCCCACACCAAATGGCTTTTGTGTCGGCACTTGGCAGCACTCATCTGTCACAAGGGCTCTGGCTGCCCAGGTCTGTCCCCTTTCTGTCACTGTTGCAGGACCCCTCGATGGCAAAACATCACCCAAAGGACAAGTGAAGCCGCTTGGCTTCTCCCTTCTGCCCGGGCTGGTGGCACCACTGGTGGTGATCACCTCCTCCATCCCCTTTGGCATAGCAGGCACCAGCTCTTCTGGCCTGGCTGTCCCCATCCCTCCATCCCCAGTGCAGCCAGGCACAGCCTGCAGACCCTGACTGGGCACGTGGTTGGCGATGCCATGGTGCCGCGCTGCTGGGCCCCTCCTGGGTGCTGCTGCCTGCAGCTGTCTCTGGCGAGGAGCTCCTGCCAGGCAGGCGATGCTGGAGCTGTCGGTGTGATGAAAAGCCTCCTGCAGCAATGCAGATAACATACAAGCACAGGTCAGGCGAGGCCCCTGTAGCCCATCCATCAGGCACAGCAGCTACAGGCGCTCCCTGTGCCACCATCTGATGCACGTTATCCGGCACAAATGTGTTTCTTCCCCCAAGGTTAAACGGATGAGTGAGGTTCAGGCACTGACAGCTCTGCCTGCCCCGGTGCAAGCGATAAACGAGCTGCAACAACCAGAGGGAGAAAAAAAGGTTTGTTTTCTGTCAAATTCTTCATTTGATGGTGCTGGCATGAGGACAGCGGCAGGGACAGAGGATGGGGATCAGCTCCCGGTGTGGCCGTGGGGCAGCTGGTGATGGGTGTTGTCACAGCCATGGTGGCTGTCACCTTATCACCAGTGGCGATGGACGGGTGGGAGCAAGGACTTGCCACAGCTCTGGAGCATGTGCTCAGTGCAGCCCCAGCACAGTGCCAAGCTGTGCCCACTGCCGAGCTGTGCCCAATGCTGAGCTGTGCCCAATGCTGAGCTGTGCCCGCTGTGTCTCTGGCTCTGTTTGCTCCGGGCGCTGCTGCCGCTGAGGCTGAGCACGGTGCCGCGGTGCATGCCAGGCCGGCGTCCCGCCGCGCTGCTGCTGCCCTCGCTCAATGTCACACTTGGAGCCTGTCAATGTGAAGAAAGGTTTGCGGGCGATAAGCGATTGCGCTGTCAGCCCTGGGTGCTGATTTACCGTGGCGGCGCTAACGGAGCGCGGGTTTCTCTTAATCTAAATTGAAAACTACTCAAGTAGAAAAATAATTTCATTGCTTCATGTTGAAGGGGGTGGGGGGGAGAGGGGAAAGGGAAGAAGTGCACAGGGTGGGGGGCCTGTTGCTGCCCCTGCCCCCCCATGGCTCTGCTCCCAGTCTGGGCCAGCACCCCCAGCCCATTAATCTGGATCTGCAGCATGAAATACTTGGAGGGGCTGGGAGTGGGAATGCGAATGGGCTGTGCCAGTGTGAGGGGTTTGGAGCATGGCCATTTCAGCATGGGGGTCCCCGCACTGAATCCCAGCACTCAGGAGGTCAGGATTCAGGTCCGTGGGAGTAATGTTCCATTAGCCAGAAGCTGGGACAGGGGTGGGGGGCCACAGTGTGGTCCCAGCCCCACTCGAGGCTATACCGCAGGCCCCTGGTGCTGACACAGGCAGGGATGTGCTGCCTTACAGAGAGATGGGTAATTTGGAGTGCGAGCAAATTCTGGGAGCATTTGCTGAGCTGGGTAATAACACGCCCACTGAGCTGCAGCCTGAGCACGCCACCAAATTAAAGGGATTTTTTTCCCCTTTAATTTAAAAGTCACCGTTGGGAAATCTCCATTGGCCACAGCACTGATTTCCCCCCGGCCGCCTTCCTGCAGAAACCTTTAATTTTGATAGTCACACTTTGTGGAGTTTAACTTGGGGAAGCAGAGCCATAAATAAGGTGCTGCTCTGGCTCCAAGGTGCCAGCTGTGCCCACTGGGGAATCTCCCAGTGTCTCTGGTCCCTGCAGCTTGGTGGAACCAGTGTGTGACCCATCCTTTCCCTGCTGGGGGTTTGGGAGGTAACCGCCTGGCAGCCTGACTTGGCGCAGAGCTGGTGTGAGCTCTGGGAAGGTTCCAGCCCGTTTGCATTTCACCCTTCAGTAATTTCACATTTACAGGTGCAATTAAGAGGCCAGCCTGGCGTCATGAAGCCATCAGTGTGGAGAGACCTGAATCCTGACCGGCTCCCATGTGTGTTCCCATCCCTGGCCATCCGTCTGTCATCACACCATGGTAATGCTGCAGTAACGGGCCTAGACTACATTAGATGTGGGTTGTTTAACTTCAACGCTGCCTGAGCCCTTCAGGTGGTGGCACAGTGCACAAGCAGGGGGGAGTGGTGGTGTTGAATGGTGACCACAGCAGAGCCAGGGCTGGGTTGGTGCCATGTTCATCACCCCAACAATTCTGTGTTTTACAGGCAACCCACCAATGTGGCAATGCTGGTTGAACCATCATGTCTTTCCCTTTAAGCTTCCTCCCTGTTTAATTGGATAGCTTGGAGCCTTGGCTCATGATTTCTGCAGCAATTTGGTCTGAGATTTCTTCCTTTGCCTCCATTATCCACTCTGATTAACTGAGCTGCCCTGTCAGCGCTGCTCGGTGGTGCGGGGAGCGCCAGCGAGAACCTGTTAAAATGCATGAGCCTCTCCTGGGCAGCGATGCCCAACTGCAGGGATGGGGCTGCGGCTGCGGGGGGGCCCTGTCTGGGGCTGGCAGCGGTGCTGGGGTCCCGCGGGGTGCAGGGCTGCAGGCAGGGCCCCACCATCCCCCGTACTGCGGCTTTTCCACTTCGCAAACGCTCATTTCACATTCCAGCTCCAACTTGTTCCCTTTTTTCCATTTTAATAACACCGAAAGCATCCGGAAGCACTGCAGCACCCGCGGAAGAGCGAGAGCTGACATAATTAAAAAGTGGCTTCAATCAGGCTGTTTTCCTAATGGTTTGTCCTATCATCCCACACGGCCCTGCACCCCCGTGCCCCCAACCCCCTGAGGCATCATTTACATTCCTTAATAACCCCTCATCACTATTCATGACGTGGGGACGGCAATAACAGCTGAGTGCACAGCACTAATTCAATTTCTGTGAGGCTCAGTGTGTTTAGTTAATCACCGCGGGACCCGCGTTACTCAGTACAATTATTTATTCAGAATTAGATCTCAAAGCATCTGGATTGAAACCTGACCTCGGGATAAAATGAAGCCGGGATTCGGCTGCCCCCGCCGCTGCCCCCTGCCGCGCTCAGCCGCTGCTCCCACACCGGCGCTCAATGCCGCGCTCGGTGCAGCCTTTGCGGGTCACTGCTGGGGTGCTGGCGGCAGAGAGGGGCTCTGGAGCAGGCGTGTGCGGGCTGGGGTCCTGCCTGCAGCCGTAGCACGGCCTGGAGGGGCTCCCACTGCTCCCCCAGCAGTGTCCGGGTGCTCGGGGTATCCCCCCTCCACGGCGCAGGGGACGGGAGGTGCTGGCCCCGCTGTCTGGTTCCCATTCCCGGCTTTCAGCGCCGGTGCTTTCACAGTTCCCAACAGCCGGGTTTGCAGGCGTCAGGGTGAGAAACGGCACCGGAGCTGCTGCGCCTTCCCCGCGAGGCTGCAGGATCCCGGCGGTCACATTTTATTTAGCGCAGTTAATGCAGCAGCTTCTCAAATTCCTGATTTTGTTTCTCTGAACGTTTCCTCCCCCTCCCCGTCCTCCCGGGGAAGCGAATCGACCGTGCTTCATCCCTTTTTTTTAACGAGGAGAGGCTGCAGGCGAGAGGTGCCGTTCTGAGTGAAGAGTGTTCATAGATCATAGAACCACGGAATGGTTCGGGTTAAAGGGGCCTTAAAGCTCCTCCAGCTCCAACCCCTACCACGGGCAGGGACCCCTTCCACTGGAGCAGCTTGCTCCAAGCCCCTGTGTCCAACTTGGCCGTGAGCATCCCTGGTGCCTGCCTGCACCCGGGATCTCCTGCCGCACTTTGCAGGTTTTACAGCCATGGGGGTATTCGTTGCTCTGGGTCAGCGCTGCTCGAAGGATGCGGCCGTGCCCCTGCTGGAATGATCCCAACGCCCCCCACACGGCAGAGCCGGAGGATGCGGTGATGATCCCTTTATCCCATCTTCCACACACAGATTTGTCGTGTTAATTCTGGCATGACGGATGCCGCTGCTCTGTAACGGAGCCACGGGGCGCGGGGAGCGCCTCTCCAAACGTTATCTATGTCTTTAATTTGATGAGTGCTCAGCGCGGGCTCCCGCGCGGCACCATCGCAGATCAGGAATGGTTTCTAACGCTAAGTCACAATAAATCCGGTCAGGCTCTTTAATTACTCTCATTTGTTAAGCTGCGAACGCTAAACAACGGTTGAGCGTTCGAACGGTTCGAGCGCAGCCGCTGACGCTGCGGTCCGGCGGTGCGCGCGGGGCTCGGCGGAAGGACACAGGAACAGAGCGGTCGCGCTGGCGCCGGAGCGCGGAGGCCGCCGGGACCTTTGCCCTCGGCAGGTTATAAGTAGCCCCGGCCGCTTTGCGGCGGTGTGGCGCTTTTTGCCTCTCGCTTTCCGGCAGAGTGGCGCGCTCCCAGCTCTCCCTTGCTCCCTGCCTTACGGCGCGGTGTCGCGCGGCCCCGGTCGTTGGCGACAGTTCCGCGGTGGCGGGGCCTGGCCGGTGCCATGGACGTGGGGGAGCTGCTCAGCTACCAGGTGAGCGGCGCCCACCGGGCCCGGGGGAGCGGCCCCGGCCGGCAGCGCGGTGCCTGGCCATTGCTGTCGGTAGCGCCGCGGGGCCGGGCCCGCCGCAGCTCCAGGCCGGCCGCCGTGCGAAGCGTGCCCGGCCGCGCCCGCAGGAGCCCGGTGCGGTGCCGCTGAGGCCTGTCCCCGCCTGGGACACGAGGAGCCCTGGTGGGAGTCGGTTACCGGGGCTCCTGAGGGCCGCGGCCGTGCCGCTGTTGGCAGACGCGGTTCGGTGTCGGTGTCGTTGCCGCTGCCGGGCCCTGTCCCGAGTAAAACCGGCGCTGGTTTCTGCCCTGTGCTCTCGCTCTTCCCGCCCCTCTTTTCAGGACAAACCCCATGCGATTCTCACCGGAGCCTCTGGGAAAGTTTTCCTGCTTGGGAAAGTTTCTTTTTCTCCTGTGAGTGTTCTGCTCCCGGTGTGTGGCTGCTCCTTGTTCAGAGCTCGGTGATAACGTGGATGGTGCTTTCACTGCCCGGGGCGGGTTCGCGTCCCCGGGTGGCTCGGGGCCGGTGCTGCCGTTTTGTGTGTGGCAGCGCTGGCTGGTACCTCAGTGCCCGGCGTTATCTCAGCACAGTAGCTGTGTGACTCGATCCGTGTCTTAATTCCAGACACGGATTCCTTATGGAATCCCTTCCCACGTGCCCCCGGTGTGTGTCGTTCTGTGGACACCGTGTGTGCTCAGAGGTGGAAGGAGCCTCCTGCTGCAGAGCAGGTGTCCAGAGGGTGGCCCTGGGGGGTGCGCAGGGAAGGAGGGGATGTTGGAGGTTACCTTTGAGTCTGGGGAATTTCTCCCCATCTCTGAGTTGAGTTCAGACCTCCCCGATCGGGTTAGGGTTGGGATGAATGCAGGTGAGGAGAGTGAGGAGCAGGAGGTGGGTAAACAGCTCTGCTGGTTATGGGAAATGGGGTTTCCTTCTGTGAGGGCTGAAAGATTGAAACGGGAATTGGAAGGAGCAGGTTTTGCTGCCTCTAAGCCATCAGGTGTCTGCCATGGCTCTGAGTTAGGCAGAGCAGGAGCCTTTCTGTGGTGTTCTTGCAAATGCACACTCTTGTCCACCAGATGAATCGGGTACAGAGTAATTCTGTGGTGCCTGTGCACAGAAAGGAGCGCAGCCTGTGTGTGGTGGGGAAATGAAGGGAGCTCCGTGTTGTTCCCGGCTGATGGGCTGCTGCTTCTGCAAGGAGGAGGAGGGCTCAGGGGCGGGTGAAAGGAAGATGGCTGCTGTCTGGTGCCATGGGGCTGCCTTGGGCACAGGTGGGCTCCTTTCCTGTCCTGGGCTGGTTCAGGATCTCCTTTACCATTGCTGCAGGGGTGGCACTGGCTGTTGGGGGCGGGCGTTGTGCTCCTCAGCTCTCTGATTTTAATCTCTTGCTGCAGATGAATCTGTCTCCTCAGCTTTCCTCAGCGTAGCCCACAATAATTGCTTTACTCTTGCAGTGTTTTGAATTTCTCTCCTCTAAATGCCTGATCTGTGCCCTTGCTTAATCAAGATGATGTTCTCCCTCGCTGCCAAGCCTGGCGTGGAAGATTTTGGGCACTGTGCCACCAACTCAGCACCACTTGTGGGGAAAAGGAACCTCTTGCAACAAAAAATACAATTAAACAGCACCTGGCAGTTTATACAAGCTCAGAAATCCATAAACTTTATGTGTTGCTACAAAACAGTTGCAGATGGTCTGAGCTGATGGTTAAATATCGCTGCTGTTCCGCCCAGCTCCTGTGTCTGGTCTCCCATTACGGGGGGTAACGGAGGGGACAGAGCCATCCCTTGCTTTTCCCAGAGATCCCTTCCAGTTGGGAGTAATAAGGGAGACTACTTTAACTGCCATTCGGTGCAGCTCTTGCTGCTGTGAGTTATCATTACAAACTGCTCATTTTTTAATACTCTATTAGTAAACTCAGATAGCAGAAGCAGCAGCAGATAAGGGGTGAGGTCTGACTGGGGCTGGGCCATCTGCTCGCTGTGGGAATGGGCTGAGTGTGCTTTGTAGTGGGATGAGTCCCTGTGGATCAGTGAAGGCACAAGGATTGCTGCTGCTGTAGCTCATTCCCTGTAAATCTGCACGGGAATGGGTGCCCTGGTGCAGGGGATGCTCAGCTGTGTGCAGTTTTGACTCTCCGGCCTTGTTGTCCCGGTGCCTCTCATCCTGCTTGTGGGTTCAGACATGGAGCTGTCGCTGGTCCCATGTGGCAGAGCCTGCGTGTACTTACTGGTGCACTGGTACACGGCCTGGTGCCTTGGTACCCAGCCTGGTATGCTGGTACATGGGTACCCAGCCTGATGTGCTGGTACCCAGCCTGGTGCACTGCTGGCTGCAGCTCAGCTTTTAGTTTACTTTTTGCTGTTATCCCTGGCCATCAAACCAGGGCAGGGAAGGTCCCTGCCCCGCAGGGTCTCAGTGGCTGCGCTCCTCAGAGTGAGTTTGGAGAGGATGTGGCTTCTTTCTCTCTGACAGTAATAATCCATATCCACAGGAGTACAGGGCATGACTTGCGTTTCAGTTGCCTCAGCTTGTGTGAGTTGGAGCTCTTGGAGCTCGCTGAGATTTCTGGATTTTCCTGGTACCTGTTCCCCATTTTTAACACTCAGCTCCTGCACCATCCGGAAGTGTGGTGTTACAGGAACAAAACCCAATCAAAGTACGACTGATCAGAGCTTGGTTCATCACAAATGCTGGGCACAAAATGAAGTTAGTGAAGATGCCTCTGGAGACCGGGGCTTGCTCTCAGGGTTCCTGTCCTGGCA
The DNA here is from genome assembly GCA_039877255.1 of Loriculus beryllinus. Lineage (NCBI taxonomy): Eukaryota > Metazoa > Chordata > Aves > Psittaciformes > Psittacidae > Loriculus > Loriculus beryllinus. Next base: position 15,672 of record JBCJKH010047044.1, read on the forward strand.
GCTCCTGTGGCAGCTGCTGTGGCAGCTCAGGGCACGCTGTGGCTGCTGCAGGAGCATCATTTAGGAAGATTTATTTCAGGTTTCATGAACAATTTCTGAGCTCGCAGTAATGAGGTTACGTACAAAGCAGATGTCTCAGTAATGTGAAACTCCATTACTGAGGCTCCTCTAAACCTGCCTGATGCTCAGAGAAGGCTGCAAGCAACTGGGGGCTAAACAAGGTTCTTGGATCTGATGGGGTGCTTAATCCTGGTATTAATGTGCTGTCAGTGCTCTGAGGGACACTGGGGCCCTGGGCAGAGGCTGTCCTGTGTTTGTGGGATGGTTGCTGTCGTGTCTGCTGGGTGCTTGTGTTCCAGGGGCTGTGACCAGTGGGTGCTTCTGGGGCAGGTCTGTGCCCACGCAGGGCCTGTCCTTACCGCAAAGCACATATGGCTGGGTCTGGGAGAGAGACAAAGATAATTCCCTTCACCAGTCATGAACTTTTTTTTACTTGTATTTTATAAATGTCAGCTTCTTAAAGCTCTTTTGTATTTGCTGCTTTTTGTGTGGTGATATCAGATTTAAATGAAAATGTCTTTGGAATAAATTACTGTGAATGCTCTGCAGTCAGCGGAACGGAATTAAGCTTAACTAACAAAACAATTCCACACTGCTCTTATTGTGCCTTTACTAATGAATCCCAGCTCCTCGCCAAATGCACCTTAGCACAGCTGATTATAAACCCCACGTTTTATTTCGTAAATGATGAACTTTCCCTTTCCTACCAGAAAGCAAAACTTGTGTAGATGTGCATGAAGCTGTGACACTGTTTAAATGAATGTGTTAGGGCACAACATATGTGTTTGCACAGCATCACTGTGAGGATGATGGGACACTGGCACAGGGTGCCCAGGGAAGCTGTGGCTGCCCCATCCCTGGCAGTGTTCAAGGCCAGGTTGGACACAGGGGCTT
>JBCJKH010047047.1:12729-24292 GCA_039877255.1 Loriculus beryllinus
AGCCAGTATCGCATCTGCCAGATGTCAGCAGATGTCTCAGACATTTAGTCTGTCTCAAAGCTAGTTCAGGCTAATGACTCAATCTTTAAGTAATAGCAATGTGTTCAACATTTTAAGGCAAAATAAAAATATTAATATGCAGATAGTTCTTCCTTCTTCACTGCAGTGCTATGAAAGGACAAGAATTTCATGCAGGGACATTATCCTGTTGAATTAAATGGATGATCTCCTATTGACTCCTCCTATTAAGAAAGAACAGGATCTATTTGTAAATTATTAATGGGAAATAGCTTCTTTTATGATTTTCTAATGTGATAGAAATACTAGGCCAACTGTGCAATTTTGATTTTTTTAATGAGCTCAGAAATAGGATGACAATGAGTGAACATTTGCAGAAGAAGTTGGTTTAACCTCCAATCCATGGTAGACAAGTTAAATAATAAGAAACAAGTTTATTGTTATTCTGTTGCAAACTGCCCATGTTGTTTATATCCACATACTTTGTATTGCATTAGTCTACATTAATTTTTGCACTTGTGGAGAGTGCTTATGACTAATTTGTAGATTATGTGGTGCCATATTGACTTAAATAGACTGTATTTTAATGCTATTATGAGCATTTTCTAGTAAAATCATTTAATTACAGTGACATTTACTGCCATTACAGTGGATTAGTGACTGCAGATCAAAACCATAATATATAAAGCTACCTGGAAGGTGCACAAAATCAATTGGCTTGGCATTAAAGTCGTTCATGGTACTTGTTTGCAGGAGTCTTGTTGGGTGTGAGGGTGTCTGTGCAGAATGTGAGTGTCATAACATTGAAATCTTAGGGTAGAAGGCAGTATATTCACCCAGTATACCTTAACTAAGTGCTTGTTACTAAAGAATTTGGTTTTACAAGCTATTCTTTACCTCTCTGCTAATAGTTCTCTTCCAAAGGGATATGATTGGATTCTCATTACCCCTGAAAACAAACTAAAAAGCACTTTATTTTTGAATTTTTGAGTAAAGATCTTTTTAGCTTAGAAGAAAATCTTCCGAAGAGGCCCTTCTATTCCCAGACGAAGTGGTGCAGGTACTTCTGATTGTTTTTCCCCTCTAGGAGAGCTCTTACTTACAAGCAACTTGCTAAATTCAGTGAATCTTCAATAAACCTCATTCAGAGTGAATTGGGCAGAATCATCATCATCCAGATTTACATGAATTTTAAAGTGTCTAGAATTCCAGGAAAGTTCAGAAATGTTTGGAAAACCTTCATTCATTGACTTAAATACATTACTCCTGTCTGCATTATGTTCTTGTTCAAAACATTTGTAATTCAGAGAGAATTTTCCTGACAGCAAACAATTGACAGACTTACACTTTTGACTGTACCCTATAACCCCATTGAACTTCCAGCAGGTCTGAAAGGCAGCAATATGTTCATTAATAAATATGTTGGTATGGAATAGAACTTTATAAGAATTTCAAATGTTTTTGTAAGTGGATCAATGATTGTTTTTCTAGGAAGTGTTCTAATACTTATCGTTACAGTGTTTGAGAATAAAAGAAAATACAGGCCACAACATGAATTAATTTAGTTCACGAAAGAGCAAAAATGTGTATTTTAAATGACTAAACCAGGGCTTCCTGCTGAGGTTAAAAATTACACATACAATGCTCTCTGCTTTTATTCTTTACACAATATTCTTTGCTGTATGCACCAAATAAACTACAGTTAGGACTCCTGTATGGACTGGAAGATGTTCTGTGAAAGTATCAAATCTTCCCCGAAGAGAAGGTTCTGGGAAACCTTATTATGGCCTTTCAGTTCTTAAAAAGGGCCTATAAGAAAGATGAGGAGAGACTTCAGCAGGGCCTGTTGCAAAGGGTCAAGGGGTGATGGTTTTAAACTGAAAGATTGAAGCTGGATGTGAGGAAGAAATTCTTTACAGCGAGGGTGGTAAAATTCTTGCACAGGTTGCCCAGAGAGGTGGTGGATGCCCCCATCCATGGAGACATTCAAGGCCAGGCTGGATGTAATTCTGGGCAACCTGATCTAGTTGAGGATGTCCCTGCTCGTTGCAGGGGAGTGGACAAGATGACCTTTGAAGGTCCCTTCCAACCCATACTGTTCTATCAGTCTGTGTTGGAGCTTATACAAACATGATTTCATTGCTTCTGAAATACCAGTTAGAGCTGGCTTGAACCTGCCTGTTTGTACTGCTGGTGCTTCTCAGTAGCTCATGAGGAGGTCACTGGTCTTATCACAGGCTTATCATTCCAGCAAAAGAAGTAAAAATTATTTACATTCCTATTAGTTGCCATGCAGATATGTAAATATTAGTTATATTAATGAATTGTGTCAAAATAGATCTTAAATGAGCACTTTGCTGTTACAGGAGTGGAAGTTGAGTTGTCTGCACACTTTTACAGTGCAGCATGAGCACCAAAGCTGTGTCTGAGAACCCTGGGCTTGATCTCCAAGCCAATCTCTCTCCTTTCATAGGGGAAACAGCATTTTAACTAAAGAAAAAGAAAACAAAAGGCTGCTTCATCCCAACATGTATCGTCGTACTCCTCTCTGACTGGCATTGGCAGCTGTTCATTTTCTGCCTGAGTGAATTCAGAAGTCATTTACCTTACGAGTGATGAATGCTGTATGACGCTTGTCTATATCTTACTCTGACAAAACCCTTCAATTTCTTTCTGAATGTGTCGGTAATATTTCAGTGAACTAATTATTTATCATGTTTCTGAATTGGGTCAGAAAGCAAATCATCCAATAGACACAGCCAGTATGTGCCACGCTCAGATGAATTCACAAGGGAAAGAATAACACAAGCAATGATGTCAGTGTTACCAAAGAAGGGGGTTTCAGGTTCGAGCAGCAAGTATTACTAGATAACAAGTTGTCTTCTCTGAAAGAGATTAACTTCTATTGCACTGCAGTTTATTCACTTTCTACCTTATTTCCATTTTGGATGTACTCCTTGGTCCATAAGGATGCATTTTTTGCCAGTGTTTTTCCTCTTGGGCTTAACAAATAGGAATTAAACACAGTAATTCTGAGAGAAAAATGAGGGTTACAGTTTATGTAAAAGCTAAGGAGAGTGCTGCTTTTCTTGCTGTTTTTCTTTTTAAGTGCATATTTGCAAGGCTGAATCAAACTGTTCCAGCATCATTTCATTTTGATTGCTGCTCTGAATAGTGCACGTAACACTGTACTATGGCTATGAATGTTACTTACTAAGTAGTAATGAGCAGCATCCGCACTAAATGTGTTACACGTAAATGGATTAAAAATGTGCATGTTCAGTTTTGTACTTGGTAATACTCTGCTAATCTGTAATGCTTTAAGAGATAATACATGCAGACACTAATAAATACAGTTAGTGCTTGTAGAGCCAGCACTCTTCAACACTGCCACTGGTGTAAGGGGAAACAAGTGTTATGAGTAGCATGGAAGAAGCATAATAAAACTGCAAAATATCTTGGGTAAATGTTTTCTTCTTCATCATATTTGCAGATGTTTGGTTCTAGTCCCTGAACTTGAAGGATTTTAAGCAGTGAAAATGGCCATTTGTCAAGAAAGTGGGAAAACACATTTATACAGTCACTATATGAGGGGCAATTTTTAGTATAAATGGACATAACTTCACTGGTAACAGCAGATGCAGATAAAATTTATTCCCACTGAGTGTCTCTTTTTCTCCCCCTCTATCAGGTGAAGAGGGTTTTATTCAGAAAGGATGCATACTGTAGCATTGAAGTGCAATGCTTTTTAGCCTCTGCAGGAAATTTAGGTTTTAATCTGAATTTTAGGAAATTGCAAGCCAAGATTTTTGGAAGTTGGGGCTGTTCAGCCTGGAGAAGAGAAGCTGTGTGGTGACCTCATAGCAGCCTTCCAGTATCTGAAGGGGGCCTTCAAGGTTGCTGGAGAAGGACTCTTCATTAGGGACTGTAGTGATACGACAAAGTGTAATGGGTTTAAACTTCAACAGGGGAAGTTCAGGTTAGATATAAGGAAGAAGTTCTTTACTGTGAGGGTGCTGAGGCACTGGAACAGGTTTCCCAGAGAAGTGGTAAATGCACCATCCTTGAACACAGGCCAGGTTGGGCAGAGTCTTCGGTAGCATGGACTAAGGTGAAGTGTCCCTGCTTGTGGCAGAGTGCTTGGAACTAGATGATCTTAAGGTCCTTTCCAGCTCAGACCATTCTGTGATTCTCTTGTTCTGAACCATAAACCAAACGCGTGTCTGTATTTGAACCAGTCAGGATGTAATAAAGCATATGACCTGGTACACTTTAAGAATGTATTTCTCTTTGAAAGGTGAAGAGCCATGTGCTAATCTGATAGACAGGGGAATTTAGCTGAAAGGCTCTTACTCAGTTTTGAAGCAGTTGTTTCAGGAAGCTCATGTCCTGTTGGCAAAGTTTGCTGCTTTTAAAGCAACTTCTTTTCTGGTTCCTGCTAGAAATTACTGACCTCAAGAACAAGCTGTTACAGCCTTAGTTCCTGTCAATATATGTGTTGTACCAATAGAATAATGCATTTACATAGCATCGGGCTTGCAGGCTTTTATAGTTCTATTAACTCTAGCATAGGCTTGGGCAGAGCTAACAGGATGACAGGATGCTTCCTGGTGCTACTTCCAGGCACCCATGTACAGAAATATGAGCTTCAGATTTGGCTTAGAGACTACATTACCTTATTTTCCTCTCTCATTTAGAGCATGATGACCAGGGTTCAAAAGGGGCATTAGTAATGAGGGAAATAACTTTGTAGATGTCTCCTATATTATTTGTGACCCTATTAATGAGGTTAAAGGGACATTAAAAAGAGATGTTGGATTTCAGTTACTTTTTCAGGGTGTTTTCTCACTTTGTGAAACTCTATGGGATGGCACAAGTCGGCCAAGTGGTGTATTTTTAGCATACAGGTATTTGCAGAAGATGCAAACCAGTGAGTTGTACTATCAGTGTTGCTTCTGTTATCAGTCCGATTATTCCCAAAGGAGGAAGCATGCACTGTCAGAGTTGTTGCATGCTTTCAGTGATGCGTTCTCAGATACTAGGTCTAGAAAGTATTGGGAAGACTGGATGGGGCAACAGCTTTCAGATTGTTCCTGCACAAAATATCTTCCTTGGGATGCTTAGCAGAGCAACCAGTATGTCTGGGTGTAAGCCAGCTCTTTCTGGGGGATGGAAGCTGTTAGGAATGAAAGCAGAGGAGGAACAGTCCTGGTTTGTATCCTGAATAGTTAATGCATGATTTTCTATTTAGGTTTTTGTGTCTTAAATTCTTCTGGGATGCTGGTAAATTAGCCGCATATTAAAGTCGCACAAAGTTATGACATCAGAGAATACCTGAAAAGCTCATTATTCTCATTGTACATGCCAGTGCCTTTAACAGTGCTGGTGTCTTTGCTCCAAAGTCATTCGGGTTTCTGCATAAATTTCTCTTTAATTTAATGAAGTTAAATATATGCTGTTGGGTATATGCCACAATCTTTTTGTCCATTTGAGAGCTCCAATAATTCAGGTGTATTTGACAATATTGATCATTGAAATGACTTCCTATTAAGTCATCGTCTTTCTAAAAGGTAGTCATTAATTATGCCTTTTTTCTATCTCTTAGGTTGTTATTAATTCAGAACTCATTATCCTTTTCTCCTTTGCCTCTGAATAATCTCTAGCAAAAGAGATTGACCAACACTAAATAAAAATAAAAAAATCTATTCCAAATGGAGCTACAGGCTCCCACTTGCTTACCATTTAAAGAACCCTTCAAAAGAATAGGTTACAAACTGTAAGCCTTCTTTATAAAGCCAGTCGTCTGGTTTATTCAGTCTGTATTTATCACACTACTATGTTATTCCATCTTTACCAGATGCTTTAGGGATGCTCCTGCAGGTTGCTGGCTGGAGCTACCTCGAAGAGTTTTTGTGACTCTACTGGTACGTGGCCAATCTTGCTAAGCACAACTCTGCTTCATGGCATGGGTGTTATTTGAGCCCGTAGCTCTTTATTGGGGCAGTAAGTCCATTTCATTTCTGTTTTGAGAGATGGATCATCTGTGAATATTGTACCTTACTTCTTTCAATTAACAGCATTTATTTCCCTGGCACTGTTCTTTTTCCTTTATAGTTTTAGGGCAGGCAGCAAACTGTCTTGCCTTGGGCAATTAATTTTTCAAGCTGTTGTGTAGATTTGTGGCATCATGCTGTAATTTCCTTCTAAGTTTGGACAATCCTCTTATAAAGTCATTTAAATTGTTCAACTCGTTATCTTTTGTTTCTGCCTTTATCCTCTAATAGCTAGCTGACAAAGGACTGATTTTCCTCCAGGCATTTTTTCTCCCAGCTGGCACAGACCCAGACCCATAGGCCATACATCAGCCTTTGTGCTAAATGTTTTCTTTAATAAAGTAATGAAACATTATTAATGAAATGAACAATTAGATAAACAAAGTGCTAGTATCCTGCTGCGTAGGTAGGGATGGGATCTGATGGGATTTGGCTGCCATGAACTTGAGTCCAGATTGTTATCTACAACTCCCTTAGATAACATGCATGCAGGAATATCATGAATTGGTTAAGAAATCTGATCCTTCTTATCCTTGTCATGCACCAGTTGATTTTTTCTCATCATATCATTGACTTATGCCGTAGTTGGTGTCATGCCAGACTTCATGGCACAATTTTCAGCTAAACAGTAATCCATAGTTGGAGTCTGGTTATAGCTGGCAAGTGAGGTTATTTCCTTTGCTATCATAGGCATTTGATTCTTGATAAGACGGTACTTCTAAATACTCAAGTCCGCCACTATCAGCTATTGGTGCCTAAGCTCTTCAAACAGCCCATGAAAGCAGTTTCTATTTGTTCTTTTGCGTTATCAGTTATTTTTATCACGTCAAAGCCTACACCAGATTCTGCCCATGCACATTTCACCCTTTTTGTGGTTCTGTAGTGGGAGAGATTGGGTTAAACATATTTTATGTGTTTCATGGTATTTGTGTGAGTGTTCTTCAGTGAATCTTTATTGTTCTTGGAACAGGCTTTAGCTAGCTCAATCACAGAAGCACAAGTGGAGATGCTGAAAGAGACCCTGTCACCCAAACCTGGGCAAACTCTACCTTGTCCATAGGGAGATCAAGGGAAAATATAATCTCTACCTCTTTCTCCTCTTCTGGAGATCTCTGAACTGGAGAGAGATAAGGAATACCCCTGTGTGCTGTGCATGAAGCAGAAGAGCAGGCAGGTTGTTAGGTGTCTCATTCCCACCGCAAACAGAAGATATGCTAGCATGAATTCTTTGGAATTACTGGGATGAATACTGACTTTATTGAAAAGGGTTTTCTTAATCGCTAGGTGTCATGTCATCCTTCCCCACTTCCCCAGCATAATTTCTAGCCCACAGCTTTTGTCTGCCCTTTGCTCCCATTCCTGTCTCCTTGAAGAAACATCCATTTGTAATCCATTCTGCTACTATCAGGCATGATTTTGATTTTTAGAGGATTTATTGTAGCCCTAGTGATTTCTGCTGTCTTGCTTTGATCTTGCTTGTAGTTGTAGTTATGAGATTAATAAGATCAAAAATAAAAATATCCATTGCTAGATACAGGTATTTATGGCTGCTGTAGCTGTATCTTCTCTGTTAGACTCCTTCTAACCAACCTCCTGAAAGCTTTAAAGATTTAAAATGAAGCCATTTGAAATTCATCACAGCTGCTTGTCCTTGATGATTTCTGTCTATTAGTTTTTCATGCACAATTGCATACTCACGGCAATTGCAATACAATTCTTCTCCTGTGTTATCTTATAACGAAAATGTTACAGTTTCTACATATTGCTCAAGATGTAATTGAGAACCATTTTCTTTTAGCTGCAGAGTTCTTATATAGAGTCAATATTTTTCTTAAAATTGCCTTTGGTATGTTCTTTAAATACCTGATTCTGGGAAAGATGACATAAGAGGTTTTATTTTTCTATGTGAAGCTAATCTGTCAACAGTATGTGCACCAGGTTTCCTGGTAGAGTTGCCATTTGCTAAGTCAGTGGTATGTTTCCAGTAAGGTAATGGATAAAGTCTTTTCAAACTGTCACTGAATGACAGGTTTTGCTTACTGTAGGCTGTGTGATGAACAGAGGGAGGTATTTTAGGCTGTGATTTTTGAACATTGGCGTGGTTGTGTGCAAGAAGCTTTCATAAGACTAGCAGAGTATTCCTTCCCCATCTGGTATATTCATGTTTTTGTGATAATAAATGTCTGCTTTCAAAATGGGAAACCATTTGAATTAAACTATGTCTAAATATTTGCGGATGTCAAAATGCATTTTTCAGACCTTGAGTGAAAATTGCACCAAGAAATATTTGTGCATATAAGATAGTGGCTGAGTGTTTAACTTTGGCAATGATCTTAAAACTGACCAGTTGTTGCCCTTTGTAGCATAGTAGATTGAAAGATCAAATATTTTTGTATTGCTTCCTAAAATTCATATTCATGAATTTACATTCAGACCAGGTTCCTGTACTGGTTAAGTAACTAAAGCACTTATATTCAAATAATCAATAGTTCCCTCTTGTTAGAAGTTCTAGAAATAGTCTCTGAAAAAAACAGGAAAAAATTAAATGAGTACTTCAGTTCTCTAGTAAGAAAAACCTGTGTGCCCAGCTATGCATTGCCAATTGGGGCCTGTAAAACAAATAATAGATTGCAAAGATTTGATTTGGTTTGTGCTATTTATCTAGTAGTTGCTCTGCCTACTCTTGGCTTAGAGGCACAGCACTGTCCTAATCAAATCCCTGTACTGGTTCCGTTCTTGACTTGGTCAACTGCAGACAAGGACCAAGGCAAAAGGCTTTGAAGTTGATTATGTCTGTTTAATTACCTTAAGATTCATTACTTTCCCTCTTCTTAATTAAGGTAATAATGAAATCTGTTTGACAACTGTACTCCAAAAGTCATCAGTTTGTTATTCATCTATTTGATAAATGGACAGGTAGAGGATAATTAGTTTCAGTCTTTTGCTAATTCTCTGAAATGAAAGAAGGAAGATAGAGGTTATTTAGAAAGATACTTTAGCCTCTCTTCTGCAACAATTGCGGTAGTAATAGAGAAACTGTATAGGATAGAATTTGAAAGGTTCAACCAACCATCCAGCCAAAAATCCCCACAACATTATAAGCCATCTGAATTCCCCACACTTTTGGTGTCTGTGAGGCAGCAGAATATTTTTACAGGCTGAGGACTTCAGCTCCGCTAGGGTGTTAGCACAGAGCCATGGAATGGTATCTGCAGACAAGTAAAACCAGTTTCCCAATGTTTGATTTTTATTGTTGGTATAAGGGTGTTGCCTTAATATGATTATTATATGCATTTGGTACTGAATGTCAGTATGTGGTATTTCATATTTAGATTAAATGACTGAAGAAAGTCAAAGAGGAAATCAAACAATTTCCTTTCAGTATGTTACTGTGACGTAAGTACTAACATCCAACTTTTGCCTTATTAGTGGGGAGGTAATTCCTATGGGAGTTTCCTGATAGCCTGGCACTCTGCAGTAATTTTCATGGTGCAAGATGGTGCTAGATTGTGAACCACGAAAGCATAAATATACAAAGTATGATGTCAGTTTTCATACTTAGGTGCATACTTTTGTGACAGTGAAGTAATATCGGACTAGACAAAGTAAATTGATGAGAGATCTGTAGTAAAACCCGTGTAAATATTTACTGTGGGCGTTGAACCTGTAATTCCCTTGTGGAAGGTCTCTGTGAATGGCTTGAGGGTAAATGTATTGGTAGATGGGGGAATAATCAGGCGATTTTAAAGTCGTTGTGACCTTAAATATCTAAAGGAGTAGCAGCAATTTAATAGACTGTAAAAGATAAGCAGCTTAGAAAACTGTAAAATGTTTAAATGTTCATATTTTGATTTTGCAGCCTTTGTCTCTAGCATGGGTGACAGCATTAGGCTTGTGAAAGATGAAAGGGCAGGGTGCTTCTTACTGTGATTCATTTATAAATAGTAATAAATATTGTATCAGCTGCCAGAGTCCTCCTCACTTCTGTATCTGATCTTTCTGAATGAATGTTTTAGTAAGAAATATTATTTAGAAAAGTGACCTTATCCCTTTTTTACTTTGCTGGATTGCCTGTTCACCTTTTCCTTGCTGTAGCGGTAGGGATAAGTTAGGTTATGTAGTTGTTAATGTGTTAATCCAGTCTGGAGTTTTACAAATCCTTGCTAATTTTCTGGCCATAAACATGCTATGTAAGATAGCACTTCCTGGACATTGGACCTAAGGAATTCCAGAAGCAGAGCAGAGAGAAATACGTAATTTAGATCTGAGATACAGCTACATAGTTCCTTCAGTTTTGCTCCAGCTTTTTTCCAAGTCTAGATTGCTTCTTTCTCCATGCTGGGGATCAGGCTGCAGTCCTGCCCCAGCTGTAATGGCAGGCTGGAAGAAGCATCTGCTAAGGGCTGTCCTCTACCTTGTGTTGTTAATGGCAGTAAAGATGGGTTGTTTCATTGCTGGTGTTGACTTTCATGGGTAAATGATGTTGGCTGTGATGTGGCTCCAGGTAAATGAATGTTTACATGACTATGTGCTGAAGACAGTACTATTGATAGATGTTCATTAGCATGAAACATTAGCATGACTACTTGACCTATTTGGAGCACATGTTTTGGTGTACCCATCTACCTCGACTAGGTGCTTTTGTACTGTTACAGCCTTTATAGCTTTAGTTTCTATGCCATGTTTTCAATACATCAGTCAGATCAAAATATCCAAAATAAAAATAACTTTAAATCATCTGGCGTGTCACATCCAGTATTTCAAAGATTCTCCTTCGTCTTGATCTTTGATACCTGATGTCACTAGCTGTCTTTGAAAGACTATACTTTTTTGCTTCCACTGGTATTTCAAAAACATCCAAGTGACCTTGGAAGCTTGCTGAGGAAAAAATAACATTTCCCAGCAAAGTATAGTGTTTGTGGGGGACCCACACAGGATATATGCTCTTTCATTTCTCTCTCAGGAAATTTGGACCTATAATTTATAAAGCTAGTTTGTGGTTTTGTTTTTCCTATTTTGTCTTTTCTCACAATATATTTCTTATTCTGAGAGAACAGAACGTTGTCTCAATTCTTCCTGCTTCAACAGAGCAAGCCTGTCTTTTCAAGGACAGATCATTAATTCTTGGTGTATCCTGTTAAATTTTGCGTGCCAATACTATCAAACTCTCCAACAGAGATGTTCTGGAATCCTTTTCTCAACTACCTCTGTAGCCCTCGGGAATCATTTTCTTCCATGTGATTCATTTGTTGTTGCTGGGTTGTGGTTATTTTGTTGTGGTGGTTTTGTTTTCTCTGGCTGTGGTATGTATTTTAATCAGTCTTGTTTCTCTAGAGAATCCTAGCTTCCATTCCTTCCCAGGTTTAGCTACCTGGAAACCATCACCACATTTTTGATCCCTGGAGCAGACTACTTCCTATGTGACCTTAGTATTTCGTGGTTATGGTTTGAATGACTTACAGCTATGTGAGTGATTTCATGGATATAGCTAC
>JBCJKH010047047.1:36765-55608 GCA_039877255.1 Loriculus beryllinus
CTCCTCAACTGTTCCAAGGAAAATTAAACATCTTCCTTACCAGTTACAGGTAGCTGAGTTGCAGTCTGAAATCATCCTTCTGTATAATTCGGTCAAGCGAGGTGAGGCCCAGTAGCAGTAATTTCCCAGGTTTTCCTTCTTGGTGTTTTTGAAAATGGGAGTAACATTTGCCTTCCTCCAGTCATCAGGCACCTCTCTCATTTTCCATGATTTCTCAAAGATGATGGAGAGTGGCAGACGAACAATATCTGCCAGCTCCCTCAGCACCCTTGGATGCATCCCATCAGGGCCCATGGATTTATAAGTATTAATTCTGTCTAGCTGATCTCTAACCCAGCCCTCTATGACTAGGTCAAAGTCTTCCTTTCTCCAGCCTTTTTACTTACCTCCAATTTCTGGGACTCCTGAGAGCCATCCTCAGCAGTAAAGACTGTAGCAAAGGTGGCATTTGCTAAGGCGGCCTTTTCTGTGTCTTCTGTTACCAGGACACCCATCTGATTTAGCAGCAGCCCCACGTTTTCCCTCATCTTCCTTTTGCTGCTGATATACTTGTATAAGCCCTTCTTGTTGTCCTTGATGTCCTTTGCCAGGCTCAATTCTAAGTGGGCCTTGGCCTTCCTTCTCATATCCCTGCATACACTGATAACATTCCTATAGTCTTCTCACGTGGCCTGTCCCTTTTTCCACTTTTCATAAATTTCATTCTTCTGTTTGAGATTAACAAGGAGCTCCCTGCTCATCCATGCAGGTCTCCTGCCCCCTTTGCTTTATTTCTTCATCATGGGTATACACTGGTCTTGAGCTTGGAGGAAGTGCTGTTTAAATATCAACCAGCTCTCTTGGACTCCCTTCTCTTCTAGAGCCCTATCCCATGGGATTCCTCTAAGTAGGTCTTCGAAGAAACTGATGTTAGCTCTTGGGAAGTTTAAGGTTCGAATTCTGCTTACTGTTTTGCTTCCCCCACACAGGATCCACCATCTCATAATCGCTACAGCCAAGGCTGCCCTCAAGCTTTCCATTTTCAACTTCTTGATTTGTTAGTACAAGGTCCAGCAACACACCTTTCCTCCTTGGCTCCTCTACCACTTGTAACAGAAAGTTATCTTCCATGATGTGCAAGAACTTCCTGGACTGTGTGTGCTGGGCCATGTTGCCCCTCCAAGAACTAACTGGGTGGTTTAAGTCCCCCAGGAGAACCAGTGCCTTGGACTGTGAGGCTATTTCCACCTGCCCATAGAAGGCCTCATCAACTTCCTCCTCCTGATAAGGTGGCCTATAGTAAGCACCCACAACAGTGTCTCCCATATTAGCCTCTCCATTAATTCTCACCCATAAACTCTCAACTCATCACATTCAGTCATAGTGGTAAGGTAAAAAGATGAAATGCATAGTTTTACCTGTCACAAGTTAGACAAAAAGTTAAATGAGTTAGCCTCAACAACCCAACGAAGTAATTTCCATTTAAAAAGGTAAACATGCTAATTAGATTACATTTGACCATGGCATAATGAAGAATATACCTTCCAGAACAGATTTGTTCCTTCCTCTCTCTAATGCAACAAGTCTGTAATACTTCAAGTGCAACTCTGAAACTTCATTTCTCGTTAGCTTACAAAGAACAAAGAGGTATTTGATAAGGCCCAGCCAGACACTACAGCAACTGCTTTAAAATTCATTCACTTCTGTCCTTTAAGAAGCAGTATCCATGAATTATTATTGAGGATGGATCTTCACAGTCTGTATTTTAAAACTATTCAGTGCTCAGACAACTAGACAAATACTCTTCATTATACTGCATGAATGCAATAAAATAGAGCTGCTGACTTTAGTACAGCGTCGATAAACCTTCACAGATCTAATCTTTTACTGGCAAGAGATATCTGTGTTATAAAGCCTAATAGCAGAAACAAGAACATCAGAAACTGTGTTCATTTAGAATATCAAGTGTAAAACAAGTTATCAACAAGGGACATACCACACTGAATGTCTTCTGATCCAGTTCTTCAGATTCTTCAGATATAGGAACTGGTTCACTAGTTGCAGTAATATGAACTGGAATATCCAATAATGAAACTTTTTTATTTTTTTCTTTATTTTCAGATTTGATTTCATTTACCTAAGAACAAAATATGAAAATGTATCTGATAAGCAAACCTTATTTTGGGGCTGGAATTATATTGCAATTAGGCAATCACTGTAATTTCTGTATTCTATTCAATAACAAAAAAAAAAATCTGACATTCAGTGACAGCACCTTTACTTTTCTCTCTCTGAGGGAGAGAGGAGAATGGACAAATTTCTTGCACCCTTTGTACTCTCAAGTCCCACTAAGCTATGCATCTTAAAGGGGCAATTTCCTATTTCAGTTCCCTGCCCTTAGAGTTACAAGTGGCAAAAATAAAACTTCAATTGATGAAAAAGATTTCAATGAAATGAGAGCTGTAAAGTAAATGATTCGAAATACCTTTTCTACTCAAAATCATTCACAGAAACCTGTTGGCCTTTTCTAGTACTATATAAGAAAAATAAACCTAGTTACCTTTACTTCCTTTGCTTCCTTTTCTTTCAGTGTGGATTCTTTTAATTTGTTTTCTCTCTTTTCTTTAATATTTTTTAATTCTTTCTTATCTTCTTTTTCTTTTTTCTCCCTTTTCAAATCCCTCTTATTTTCTTTTTCCTTTGTCTCTCTTTTTTCTTCAGCTTCCTTTTTTATACCAATATCTGGCTCAGGCTTTTCTTCATTTTCTTCTTCTGCTTTTATTTTTTTATGTGGATGCTTCACTCTAACAATCTCATTCTGCAATACACAAGCATATATGTCATCAAATTGATTTCCTAACTATACAAATTTTGTAACCATCAGATTAAAATGTACTTTTTATCTGTGTGTGATCTCTTCAGACTTTGGTTTAACACCTATCAAATGGAGCTGGATGCAGTTATGAAACAAAATGAGGACTACTCATTTCCTTGATGTGACACAAAACAAGTACTGATTGGGCAGGGGTAATGGGGGGTGTGAGAAATTAAGTCCATTTAACTTTCAAATCCCCAAAGAAATCTGCCCCTGTAAAAGGTAGTTAAGCTGGAAAGAGCTAAAAGCAATAAGGAAGTAGGCATCACAAGACTGAGCTGATTTTTCAGGGCATGGTGATGATTAAAGACCTGTGTTCTGGTTACCTTTGTTCCAGTAACCTTTTACTGACCACAAATTAAACATTTACAGCTACAGAAAAAGGGAACATGGTTCCAACTTTCTTTTTTCCAGAGGTGTTCTGAAGAATCTGCTGTTCTTTCAGCTACTTCAAAATCAGAATATTAGGTGCATCATGGCCCCTAAATGTCATCTGTTGTTTTTTTATTGTTGTGTTTTGGTTTTTTATTTCTCCCTACTGGTTTCTCCTGTGTGATAAATTTAAATAAATGACCCAACAAAAACAGAGGACTAAAGGAATACATCATAAAAACATAACAAAATTAAGTGGTCTATTAGTATAATGAAAACCCTGAGATAAACAGAAGCGTTTACTAGCATGTCTCAAATCATCATTTATTCGTGCTGTTCTTACTAACCAAGCTTGATTTTTTTCCCCTGAGCCTGAACTTAAGTTGCTACCTGAAGAATCATTATTGGTAGTAATAATGGATTAGTCAGAAACGTTAGTTTTATTTTCAGATGTTACATTAAAAATTGTATTTCTAGCAGATACAATGCTCAAGTCTTTAAAGAATGTTGAAATTGCACAATGTCACTTGTAACTGGGTGGCAACTTTATTTTATGATATCATAATTTGGAAAACTAATCATAATGTCTGAACTACAAGCTTATTAAATTAAAATAGATATAGTCTTCCATGTGATTATATTGATGCAATATTAACTACCACAGAAAGAGGATGCCATTCAAGTGCTTCAATTTTATTAAGTCAAACAGAAGGTCAAACAGAAGATCAAACAGAAAGAGCGTTACTCATAGAAGCAACTGAATAGTCATCTTTACCATATGAATGATGTTTACCTCGTTATCTTCATCAGATTTTTCTGAGGGTGGTGATGAGGAGTCACTTTTTATTTCTTCTTTAATTTTTGCAGCCTTTGTTGCTCTGTTCTTCTTAGTTCTTGTTTTCCTCCTCTTTAAATTGCCCTGAATGCAAATTAGTACCTTTAGTATGTCGGCCAACAAGTGTCTTTGAACCACAGTTGCAGGAAAAGATTTGGTTTTTATGTTAAAGAAAGCATTAATTTTATTTATTGCCACTAATGACCACAGCTTTTCTCAGGACTGGAGCCTGAGCCTAATGCAACAGTAGAGAAAATATACAAATAAGAGAGAATAAAACAATATTAAACTTGCAATTCACTCCTTGAGTTAGCCTCATAAAATATAATTAGCAATACAGAGAAAAATTACACAAAGCGAAGAAGAGTGGAAGTAAGAATAATACAAGTATCTGCTGACATACCCATAAACATGATGTTATCTCGGTACTGAATATCAAGCTTTACTTACTACACCAGTAAGTCTTTGTGCTTCTTTTCTTGCAAGGTCTTTATTCAGCAATTTAATGAGGTAATCTGCACGGGTCTGTAACTGCTTGGCTTGGGGTTTCTTATCTGGATCATCAGGTAAAATCTGAGAGAAGCAATGGTAGTATCAACTAAAAGTACACATTATCAAATTAGGAAGCTGCTAGTCTTGAACACTGGGAACAGGAAAAGCTGAATTAAAAAAAAGGTAAAAAAAAATCCAATCCGACTATAACTGACCAATATGCCAACATGCTTCAAGGAATGAAAAATTTCTGAAATGTTTTATTTTTTTCCCCAAACACACAAATAATGTAGTCTTGGAAATGGTCTCACAAAGTTTACGAGAAACTAGCCTCAGATTTTTGTTTCCACTCTCATAGTTTATCTAAAAAGTGCAGAGCTCCTGTATTACTGTCATCCACAGATCTGCTAGCTCTGCTTTGCGCTCTAAATGCATTAACTCATTACCACAGGATATTTCAGAAGCCAAAAATATAAACTAGTGGTTTCATAAAACAAGCAACTAAATGGAAGGCGGGGCAGGATATCATTAAACAGCTTTGTATACAACCCTGGCTCCTCAAATCCCAAAGTTACAGGTTGTTGGCAATGTCACTGAGTTTGCTTCACTCCAGTCTTTCCCTATATGTTTATCACTACTTCTAAGCAGCTATTGAGCTAATTCTAATCTGATGAGTATAGCTATTCTCATGTTGTGAATGAGTTTCAAGCAAAGAAACCAGGGACAGGAAAACCAAAGTAAAACCCCAAAACAACCTTCCCTCCAAAAGATCGAGAATAAAAGCATTTAAACTAGGGAAGCAAAAGATAGAAGAGAAAGAACCCAAGTGACAGAGATCCAAATAAATAGAAATACAGAAACGTAACAGGTTCTAAGAAGGCATACATCAACTGAATACACAAAATCTTGAAATCTAGTACTTTACCAGGATACAAAGGAGTACAACTGACCTAACTTCTGTTCATTTTCAGTTATCATAAAATAAGCTCTTTCAGCAATTGTTCTTATTAGAATTGTTACCTAAAAAAAAAAATATATATAAATAAATTAAAAAAAAAATCCTTGATGAAATTTTGTAGATGACATACCTTCTGTGTCAAACTGAGATCAGGGTCCATTTTTATCATTTCCCAGCTGCCATAGCCATATTCATAGATACCTATTAACAGATTGGAATCATCTTCCTTACACCAATCTATATCAAAATGAGCTGCCTTAGTGTGGCATGGGATGACATATCTAGTAGAAATAAATTAGAAAAATAAATGAACGATCTTCTCAGCCTTAGCAAGGGAGAGGGAAACAATACCTTAGCAGGGGAGAGGGGAACAATACCTTTTTCTTTCTTCTGGATCTGAAGGAATGGATTTGTGCAATGGTGCCAACTCTTCTTCATGAGAGATGACTAGCTTTGCGTTCACCTGCACTCCTGATATTCGGAATGTTGGGCCTTTAACTTTCCCAAGTCTACCCACTTAAAGTAAAGGACCGAATTATTAAAATATTTAGCCACTATGTGTATATTATATACAAGCACAAAAAAAAAGAAAAAGTTTGATGCTATAGCAGCAGACGTTCAATTATAGTAAAAGACTTTTTCATAATCAAATGCTTTAATTAATCTCCAGAATCTCAAGGTCTTTCAGATAATAATAGAAGACTAATTTTAAATTTCACAGTAAAGCAAAAGCATGCTGCATTCTACTGTGACGATTCACTTAGGGAAAGGGGGACAATAAACAAAACTAAAAAGTTTTTGCTACAATAATTTTTTTCTATATCACCTAGCATGTTAACACTTTGTTAATCTTTTCCCCTAACACTATTGTTTTGATCTAATCAGAGTGCAAGAATTATTATTAAAATTATTAAATTATTATTAAAATTAATAATTAAATTATTATTATTATTTAAAGTTAATTAAATTATTATTAAAAGTGACAGATCTCTTGACGCTTTTTATTCCTCTCCTCCACCCCCCCAAACACACTTTACCTGCTCTTTCTTGTCCAAAGGAATTGTCATTTAAAGCCTTAATGCATCCATTATGTAAAAGTTCTCCCAGACGTCTAAGGTCCATTTCAGATTTATCAACTAGCTCAGCATCTCTAGCTATAGCATCTAACCTGTAAGAAAACAAATATGTTTTTACAGCTCTAAAACTTTAGTATTATGAATGACTCCTTCAGATTTTGAAACTAGACAAGTGAACATGTAATTTATCATTCACCCACACTTGCTATGTTGTGTACAGTTTTGATCCATGCAGTTAAAAGCAGCTATAGAAAAGAATATCGAAACTATAAAAAAAGGTGTTTCACATAGAGGACAATACAACAGGAACTATAAAGGTCCCTAACTATACAGTTTTAAGTTACATTACTACACATTCTTTCAAATAGAAAAGGAAATATATAATAAGATCATATAGGCTATAAATACTATTAAAGAAAATGAAGGTGGGAAATTATTCTCAAAATACAGAGCAATATAGAAAGCTTAAAATAAGAACTGACAATAAGAAAAATGCAAAACTAGCAGTTAGTCTGTTGAAAGCCTATGGGTTTATCCATTGCATCAAACAAGAAAACTGAACAATTGTCACTAATGCAGATTGAACAAGACAGTGCGTGAAGTATAAAAAAAACCCAAGCAGTCTTACAAAATTTAAAGATTTGTTGAACTGGCTGTCTACATACATACCATGTATGAAGAAAGGGGGAAAAAAAATTAAATTCATGTTATAGTCAAGGCAAAAGATTAAGCACACCATTTTCTCCTCAGCCTAAGGATTTCTTGGTGCACTGTTCTAATTTTAATGAAAACAAGGTTCCAAGTTGCTGTACAAATATAATAAAATAAGTTTACCTTTCAAGTGGGCCACCAAATTTTTTGTAACTCTTGATAAATCTAGTAACAGAAAATAATTTTGCAGTTAAAAAATGTATGCTTAACTACACTGGTTTTAAAAATGTATTTGTAAAGTCTTAGTACAAGGCTACGTGGACAATGCAAAGAAAATAAGAACTAAAGAGCAGGACAGCTTAGTATACCAAGATAACCCAAATTTAAAGCCAGTTCTATTTGGTTTAATAACTGATGCAAATATAACAATAGAAGATAGAATTTATTTCAAAAATTACTAATTAGTTTCAGAAGACAAAAAATTCAGCAATGTGATGTGTCTCATAAAAAAAAAAACCAAAACCAAACAAATGTGGATTTACAGTAAATTGGGAGATCAGAGATTTTGTTAGGCCTCTCATAATAAAGAGGAGCTAGCTACAACTTTAAGGTGATTTTAAGACTTAAGAAAACATAGCATGAAAGATACAGGAATGCAAGCACAATACCCCTGACAAAAGTAGCAAACAAAAAGCTGCTTTTTGTTTGACATATGACAAAAAGCATATGTTAGATGAAAAAGAAACAAGGGCCTTTAAGGCTATTTATATAATGAAACATATTTTATAAGCTTTACATTATTTTAGAGAAGCATGAATGCTTGAACTCCGGAAGCGAAGTAGAATTTCACAAACCAAACAATGTAAAGCAAAATAATTTCTCCTCCTTCTATCACAGAAGCATTTTTAGCACCAAATATTGATGGTACCAGCTGTACGGATTCAATTATGTACTGGTTTGTGTTTAGATAAACTTCATTTTCTTCAGAGTCACCGTACCTGCTGGTATGTTTTGGATTTTTGACCAAAGCAGTATTGCTAACACAGGGATGTTTTCATTATTGCTGAGCAGTGCTTACACAGAGTCAAGGCCTTTTCTGCTCCTCACACCATCCCACCAGCAAGTAGGCTGGGGGTACACAAGAAGTTGGGAGGGGACACAGCCAGGACAGCTGACCCCAACTGACCCAAGGGATATTCCACATCACATGATGTCATGCTCAGCAATAGAAAGCTGGGGGAAGAAGGAGGGAGAGGGGACGTTTGGTGTTATGGTATCTGTCTTCCAAGTAACTGTTATGCATGATGGAGCCTTGCTTTCTGGGAATTACCTGCCTGCTAATGGGAAGTAGTGAATGAATTCCTTGTTTTGCTTTGCCTATTAAACTATCTTTATCTCAACCCACGACTTTTTTCTCATTTTTACCCTTCTGATTCTCTCCCCAGTCCCTCTGGGGGAGACTGAATGAGCAGCCGTGTAGTGCTTAGCTGCCTACCAAGGTTAAACCACAACAACTTATCAAAATTGATTACTTTTTCCTTTTAGTTTAAAAATCATTATATAACATTAATTCAATTACAATGGCAAGAAAATTAAAACAAAAGAAAACTCACTGAATCTGTTGTAGGCATTTCCACAAAAATGTGTCTATCGTTTCTTTAACTACAGTTTTTCGGTTAAATGATGGGAATTACAATATTTTGTTTGTGGGGTTAAAAAAAACCTCACCCATTTTAGAAACTGAAACTGTTTTTTAAAATCACTGCCTTCAGGGGATACAGGAAGAATAATACCTATTAAAAGACTGTAAAACAACTGGAAACATTTTTCAAACCAAATGTTCAAATTCTGGACATAACAGTTCCTTATGCTAGCACCCCAAACTACAGAGTAAAGCCTTAAATGCCTAGAATAAAACTTTTTAACTGAGTTCAGGATAACCAGACTGTTTTCCATGTTTTCAAACTCTAAAATGATAAAAAAGTATGTTTTGTCCCTTTAAACATGCACATCCCTCCACATCTTACCTCCTAATCTCTGCATCGCTAAATCCTTTAATATTTTCGCGAGGAATAGTTCGTGGTCGTCCACGTTTTCTTGGTCGTTTTCTGTCTGAGATGGAGTCACTATCAGATCCGGAATATCTTCTGCTCCTACTGTGTCTCCTTTCACTTCCATTAAAGCTGATCTGGAATTTCAGGTTAAGTAGTTCAAAGCTATGTGACTAAAACATTTTTTTAATGTGCTATCTAGCCTGCCAAAAATGAGGGAGGGAGTAGGTGTGGGGGGTGTCATGTGTGAAAATCACCCAACCCAAAAGTACAAGCCAAAAGAAGAGTAATGAAAAAACAAACCAACCATCACCACCAACAAAAAACAAAGTTAATTGGTCAAACCCCAGAGATACCTGTTTTGCACAGTTTCTCATCCTTGGGAGCATATATATTTCTTCGAGCTCTTTTTGTCTTTCCTCCTCTTCTATTCGTCGCCGCTGGACTTCTGGAATGATTTCTTCCCAGTTTCTTAAATTTTGTTCTGGTTCCAACTCAATGTCATCTTCATCCATATTGGAAAAGTTAGCAACCTTATGTATTGGAACATATGTATTTTCACCAAATTAATACATGATTTTATTTAAACAAACAGTCGGCAATTAATACTTTAGGAAAACTTAGTTCAGAATGGCATCGTTCATTTATTTACACATACACAAAATGGACACATATAAAATGCTTCATGAAGCACTGTCTCTAATGAAAGTATTTTCATATATGAAATGCACATACTCCATGCAACATGGCTGAATATAAAGATGAGAATCTAAAATAGAAGCACTATGAAATGCCTCCCCAATAGTTGTGATTATTATTTATTTCCTTCAAAGCAGAAAGCAAGTCTAAACTAATGCCTGAGTTAATGTGAAAGTATAATAATACAGAAATCACAATATACTGCAAATGAATGATTAGAAAAGTGATTTAATACTCTACTGTTCTAAAAAACCTCCTGCACTGCTTTAAACAAAATCAAGCAAAACCACACCACACACACCAAACCTAAACAAGAACAAAAAGATCCACCCCCCCACCCCCCCATACCATCACACACAATTTGGACTCACTTAATATTTTAAGTGTTAAGCTTTCTTTGGCATTCACATTTACATGCGGGCTGAAAGGAATTTCTAAAAGTCACAAACTAAGAAACCCAAACTTTATTCTCTGTTTTCAGAAGTACCACTTCTGAAAGTGCTAAGTGGTGCTTAACAGCATAAAGCATTAAATGAAAAACAGCCCTCCTCAGTATTGTAACAACTGAATCAAAGACTAATGTATTTGTAAATATTTTTCTTATTTTGTTAGGAAAATACGTCATGTATTTTTAAATGTTTGCACTGGCAGTAATTACCCTGTACAGGTGAAAAGACATTCTATGCCAAAGAGTTGAGTTGTTGTTGCACCTGTTTCATAAGAATGAAGATGAATAGGAACAGAGCAATACCTTGAACTGTGAAAGCAATTCATCTCCTACAGTTATTGGGCCTGGCTCATTTTCTCGAGTTTCAGCCCTCTTCAGGATTTCATCTATATCCATTTCCTGAAACAGAAGTTTCTCTTTACAACAAAACAATTCATATGTATTTGTAGTTTCTCTGTCCATCAAGTGTAGATGAAGTATTTCATTTACCTGAGGCTCCTCTTCTTCCCCTTCAGGTTCTTTAAAAAGTTCCTCAGCACCAAACTTCAAAATTGCTGATAATTCCTCCTTATTAAAAGGTGTTGAGCTGAAATACAGAAAGTTTCAGATAAACACTTTAATTTTGTGAACTTTTTGAAATTCCTATAACCCTGAGTCAATAAAACTACTTTTTGACTTAAATAAAAGCTATATGTAATATGTAAAAAAATATGTACAAAGACAATATATTTAACATATTTTGCAGTCTTTACTTGCATAACTCCTTACCACATATTTTTTGTTTTTATTAGCCAAGTGAAATGACTTGCATTTTTTGCTCAAATAGTCAGGCATACTTAAGCATAAATTAATATGAAAGAATAAACAAATATACCTGGAAGGAGTAGAGCCTGTATGTAGTACAGTTTTCCCTGTAGTGTCCATTCTCTGAATTACTAAGTGATCTAACACCATCTTTTTCTTGGCTCTTTCAAGAATATCTTCTTCTACTGATCCTTTTGTGACTAGCCGGTAAATATTAACCTATGCATCATAAAAAAGGCTTTATTTACATGCTCATAAATTGAGCAACAACAGGGAGAAAAGTTAGTTGGGATTACATATCTTCTAAATCTTATTGAACTAGTATTTCATATATGAAACCAGTCAATCATGTTACCACAGTCTCTATACAAATTATTTAAACAAATAAAAGAAATCCTCTTTAAACTTCTGTGATTAGGCACAAGCATAGCAACAAGGAAACGCGTTATAACTGATTACTATTTGAAGTATTTTGCAAGAAAGAAACCCAAAGAGAACTATGAACTATTTAAGTAAAATGGATGCGCCTGAAATACAGCAGCTACTTTCTAGAATGACATGATGCAAATGAACGTGGGACAAGTCCACAACTCTTCTCCCTACCCATCCACATACTATGGGCACTGTACAATCTCTCCATACAGAATCATAGAATAGTTAGGGTTGGAAAGGACATAAGGATCATCTAGTTCCAACCCCTCTGCCATGGGCAGGGGCACCTCACACTAAAACATGTCACCCAAGGCTCTGTTCGACCTGGCCTTGAACACTGCCAGGGATGGAGCATTCATAACTTCCCTGGGCAACCCATTCCAGTGCCTCACCAACCTTACAGTAAAGAACTTCTCCCTTACATCCAATCTAAAATGTTCAATGTGAATTTATTTCATTACCATGTCCTGTCAGGGCAAGTAACCCTAATGAACGTTGATTACTTTCTCAAGAGTTCCCAGAACTGCATTTGAAGGAGCCAAGTCATCCTTCCTGATCCCTCCAAGTAGACTGGCTTTATAAAAAAAAACCCAAAACCTAGCAAAAAAACAACAAAGAAACCAAACAAATAAGTCCTTCTTCCCTATAGCTAAATTATATAATAGCAGTCTTCACCCTGGTTAAAAATCTTCTTTTAAGGAGTAATTAGCAGCAAAATTACCAGTAAATAACCACACATTTCTGCTAGGGTATGCCAGCTGCGCTTTTTCTAGAGTCAGACCTTTTTCAGATCCCAGTATCCTGCCATATCTGGAGAGGAGTCTCATGCTTTTAGGAGGCATGAGGTCCTTGGTGATAAGATATAAAAATGACAAATGAGAACATCTGTTTGTTTATTGCATGGGAGAATATAATATCTGGAGGTTAGGCAGGAATGTAATTTTCTGTAGCCTCTTTCCATAACTGTCTTGGAGAATCAGCTGGCAGTTCTATAAACATTTTTCCCTGGCTAAATTATAGCTAATTTTGGTGAATGATTATAGTTACTGAAACTCTATCACTCTTCAACTTTTGCCAGTCTTCTGGACTAAGGCAACCCTTAGTCCAGTGGTCATGTGTCCTTGCTATTAAAAAATTTCATATTAAAAATGAGGTAGCTTTCCACTTTCACGTCGTGAAAGGGAATTGCTGAGCAGTGTGGGCATCATTTTGTGCCATACAGTACCATTGGGTCATGTTAGTGCCCACTCACTTTTGGCAGCACTGTCCAAGGCGTTTAAAGAGATAATTATTTGGCAGCACCAATACTATTATTTTCTTTGATATTACAGCTAAGTTGAAAAAAGTTAATAAAATTATTTTCCCATTGGAAAATGCTGTTCCATCCAATTGTTCTTGATGTATTAGGTTTGTGTATTTTCTCTCTGAAGGTTTGAAAATTTGCGGGTTTCATGCTGCTTTAAACAACAGAGCTCTAAAATCCTAACTCCCTTGCCAAACAGAATTTCCATCCTCTGTACATCCCAGCTTCATCTGTGGGCAAGGATTTCTGATGTCCTGCAGGCTCAAGGCAGGAGGCTAAAGATCATCAGCTGCACTAATGTCCGCTGCTGGTTGATCCATTATTGGTGTTATTATTTGAATCACAGCAGTGCTTAAATGCCTTAATCAAGGATGTGATCCATGTGTGCCTATGCACACATGTATAGATAATAGGAGGAGATTTTGATCAGAAGTTTGGGACAAGGCCTTGAGCCATCTGGTCTGGTGGAATGGGTCCCTGCCTGTGGCAGGGGGTTGGAACTGGATGAGGTTTAAGGTCCCTTCCAACCCAAACCAGTCTGGGATTCTATGAAATGCCTGACTAAGCAAGCAAGAGAAGTTTTGTAGGCAATAGTGAGGACCATGGTGTGTGACATTGATAAATGGGATATGATGAGGTCCCTGGTGCTTCGCTGAAAGAAATCTCATTGTGGAAGAAGTTTGGTTTATTTTTTCTGTTTTCACATTGACCTTACAATGCTCCTTTAAAATTTCCCCCTATTTTCAGTGTCCTCTGCTACTGTTCTCTGTTCACCTGAATCTCATGGTGCCCTCAGTGGCTAAGGGAACCAGGACTGACTGAAGAGTCTACAAAGCAGAGCTATTGCATTTCTTTTTATTGCTGATCATTTCAGCTCCTGGCAGATGGCCTAACTGCCAGAACAAAATGAAGCTCAGGAGAGTTGTGGCCGTGGAGCTGGCCCAGTGACTTTGAGTGAGATATACATGGCTTATAAGAGCTCACAGTACATAGGGCTAGTAAACATTATTGCTGCTTGAACATTCTCAAAAGACTTTGAATAATGGGTTTATTAAATGTAATTTACAGCCATCTATAAGTTAAAGAAACAAAGCAAAATATTTTGGGCAAACTCCTTTTGTGCTTGCTTCGGCGCAGCCAGTTGTATAGCCAGTGTATCTGAACCAACGGCTTCCTTAACTTCCTTGCCTTCTCTCTTCAGGTACATAATTCTCGTTAGTGAGTTACCTGCAAATGTGAGACACACAAGGATGTGTGTCTGTTAAAGAAAGGGAGTTGTACATATTGACTCAAATTGACTTGGTTTGTGAAATTGTATTAGGAATGTTCTGTCCGGGGACTGGAAATGGTTTTCTGCAACAAGCCAAGAACTGCAATATTTCTGGGGTTTATTTCTTTAAATTAAAAAATTCCTCTTAACTCATTTTAGTACTCGTTTTCCTTTCTATTGTTTGAATTGCATCTGCAGCCTCAAGTAATGGTCCAAAAATGAAGTGGAGGAAGCTCTGCTAGATGTAAAGGAATATAAATTACAAAACCAAAAGAAAAAAAGAAGGAAGATATAAAAGAGCTTGTCTTGATCTATTCTTGAGGTCAGCAGTTGGGCAGACAGATTACTGTTAGGTTGCTTGGCTTGCCTACTTGCCAAGGTTTAATATGAAAGTCATAGGATGAAAAGGTGTATATTTAAAACTTTATTCGGTGGCAAACATACGGAACTGGAGTTTATTGCTTGTACTGCCTTTAGCCACCTCCCTGCTCCTGTTGTTTCTGTTGCTTTGTTCTTGCTATCCTATGAAGAGGTCTGCAATCCCGTGTAACTTCAGTGGTGATAGAGAAGGCAAAATAGTTTCTTCTCTGCTGTGCTTCCTTATATTATATGAGATGCTGGCTTTGGTTGTACTGAGACTTTCCCTGGTACAGCAGCCCCTCAGGGTGTCTGTCCCCACAGCCATAACTCAGTAAGTGGATCCCTGCAGCTGTTACTGCCTAACAAGATTATCAATACAGCATGTTACGTTGCAGGGTAGAGCTGCTGTGATACCAGCTCCAACTAGGGTTCTAATGAGGCCAGTGAGCACAATAGGATAAAAGTTACCAGTACATGTTCTTATTGATTGCTTCAGTGTTATTTGTTGCTGCTTCCCAGTACATATGCAGTTTATTGTTCTCTTCCCTTTTCCAGAATATAAATTAAAGTCTGCTTAAATGTAAAGCTCATCTGTGCTGGAGAATATTACTTAAGTCAGAATCTTTGCTAATATCTTTACATACGAGAAAACATTGACACTGCCTTTGTCTGCCTGTCTCATGGCTTCCCCGATTTAATCAAAGCATTTTATGTCTAGGAGACCTGGTTATCATATAAAGCATTGCCCTCTGTGAAAGAGGGGATTTTTTTTTTGACCCTGGCACTGTTGCTTTTTCCACACAGGCACCTGTTTGCTATTGCATGGGCGCAGGTTGGATGAAACAAAGAGCTAGTTCACTCTGAGTTCCTGCCCTGACCCACAGAACTCCATGACACTAACATCCGTGTTGTGGAAGGTAAAAATCACGCTCCTAGATTAGAGGCAGAGCAGCTGATTTGCATGAGCAGTTTATAGAGCTGCCCTGGATTTGGACCCTGTCTTTGGTTTGAATGCTGTAGAACCAAACTCAGGCTGAGGAAGTTAACTAAAGAGATGCCTCACTGCTTTGTGCTTCTCTCTTTAACAGCAAGGGCTATTGTAAGAAGAATAAGTTCACAGACACAAATCTACTGTGTGGGAATTTTTAATAGGATATGATCTGAGAGCTCTGGAGAAGTGCTCAAAAGGCATGTTTTGAAACTGGAAAGACAAATGATGCTTATGTGGAGATGATGTGATGCATGATGCAGATGCTTCTTCCCACATGCCCATTTACCTAAGTGCATGCTGGGACAAACTGGGGAAAAGCAGCTTTTCCCCTTTGCTTTCCCATTCTCAAAATACGTGTCTAGAGCAGTGTTTTCTGAGCTTCCCATTAAAAGCTGCAGCTGCACAAGAAAGTTGTGAACAATAGCAGTAGCAGCAAATCTGTTGCTGATTCAGAAGGACATTTAATTCATAAACAAGGAGTGTACACATTTCTGGTTATTGGAAATAGTATTTTATGTTCTGCAGTAATTATCGGTGTGAATTCAGTCAGCTGCTAGCGCAGGCTTTTTTGTTCTTCATAGCTAATTCTGGCTTTTTTAATGCAAGTGTCCCCTGCGTTATTGCATTTCACCTTGTGAACTATGACACTTGCATCATTACATGATGGGATTCTACAAAAAAGTTAACTTGACCCTTTTAAACTCCTCAGGTGGCTTGAACTTTAAACTGTGCTTTTTCACAGCTGAAAATGTAATTTTAAGTAAATAAATTGAGGTTTTCCCGTGGTCTGACTCTAGTAGGTAGATTCTTAAAATAAAAGATTATGAGATTCACAGTAAGATGACAGGAGTCAGAAGCAGAACTTAATGAGCTGTTTGCTTTGGAAACTGCTCTTGTTATTTTAGTGTATAACATACACATCTGTACTACTATACATTCTAGAGAGCTGCTCCACCATCGTTGCCTGGTTTGAAAATGCCCCACTTTCCATAACTTGCTGTATACAATTATGGAATACAGTATGATGTCAAAAAACTTGTTCCCTTCTCTTTACAAAGAGAACATCTGCATGGAAAACAGTTTTGCTGAAGTGGTAACATTAACACTTTTGATTGGAGAATGAAGATGATGTCTGTAGCTGTGTTAATCACTCTTTAAATAAGCTGTGCCATACAAAACAAGCAGTTCTTTATTATTGTTTGAATAAAAGCAAGTTGCCCAGGCACTTGCACTCCTGCAGTAATCCCATTTAAGTAGCTTGCGCCAGACATGGTAAAAATGGCTTTGCCATGCTAGTCACTGAAGCGAAATGGAGCACTTTTGTCCTACTGGGTGAATAATAGCTTGTCATTCAGAACATAATTGTCGTCCTTGGGAATTGGCTACCAGGAGGAAAATCCCTAACAGTCAGGTGCTGCTAATAAATACAGTTGAATATTTTATGCTGCAGTGATCCTCGTTAATATAAGTCCCCAGGGAGAGATGTTATTTTACCTGGAAAAATTAGCCTTTGCTCCGGTTTTGGATGATGGTTTTCTGAGAGAACTGTGAAGGCATCTCACAGCCCCTGGCAAGATTGCAATTCTCCATTATCACCTTAGATAACAGAAGAGAAGGTACTTCTGATTCATTGCCACATTCGGATAAGGAAAGAAGGAATCCTGCAGCAAATGTGAATAGATTCCTGTAAACATAGGAGATTAAGTATAAAGGAAAAACCAGACCCTCAGAAAGGAGCTTTTGATTGGAAGAGCATTTTCCCCTTTACAGCCATTTTGGGCATCTCTGTGTTGCACGTGGGAGCTGTGTATGAGTAGTTATTGGCAGTAGGGCTTCCTTCCTTGCAGATTTTGACTTGAGATGTTCCAGCAGGAACACCTTCCTTCCTCTGTCTTTTTTACGGATGTTTTCTCATTTTTCTGTGGAATATATTACAGGCTGCAACTGGAAAACAGACTTTTTAGCTGTTACTTTCTATTGACTTTCACAGCATCAAGATCCAAATCGAGTCAAATCTTGCATTCTGTTTTTCCCTTTGCATGAAAATGGGTGACTTTTATGGAGTGTTAGCCGTTCTGTTAATTAGCCACTGATCTTGAGCGGTTAATAACATACTTAGTTGAAATGAGTCAAAAAGATCTAAGCACTCTTACTTGTCCTTCAACATACCATCCATGTATTTCAAAGTATTTGGTTTGGGCTTGATCGTCCCAATATATTAGTGTAAATTCACTTGCCTTGTGAACAGGCTTCATGTTCAAGTGTAAATTTAAAGCTGTGATCCCCAAATGGTTTGCTGGTGATTTCTAAACCTGTCAAGCAACTTGGGTTGACTTTTCATCTCCAAATGAGAGGTAGAATGCTTTCCTGTTGTTATGGCTAAGACTAGAGGATGCCCATGGCAGGGAGTTGGAATGAGATGATCTTTAAGGTCCCTTCCAACCCAAACCATTCTATGATTCTTTTCTATTTTACAAAATGAGATCAGAATTGAACAGACTAGCCCTATCTGTCTTCATAACAACCACAATACCCTGAATTAGCCTGTTCCATGGCTTCCGTCATCATCTTCATTGCAGTAGCAGCCTCTATTACTTTTTCCAGTAATGTTCTACAATGAAATGAATCACCTGTACATTTTTCATGTGAATTCCAGGAATTATTCAGAGGCAAATGCCCGTAGTTTGTTATCACGCATTTGCCAACAGTCTGAAATCTGCTCAAATCAGTCACCGGGAAGCCATGGTTCATTTTGCTGTCACCTAATTGCATGCACCTGCTGGTGACGGCAGTAAAATGTGCTATCTCTGGCACGATGGCAGCAGATGGGGTGCTCAGAAGAGCTGCTTCCATTTTTCTTCCTAATGAGCAATAGTCTTTTCTCTCCTCTTGCCTTTTTGCTGTGCTGGGAAGATACTGAGAGATGCTGGGAAGGATGATGGCTGCGGCAGTGGAGCTTAATGCGACACTGCTGCTTATTTCATGCTTTTCTTAATAATGTGTCAATCAAACATTCGTGTATGAAACTTTTTTTAATGGAATTAGTGGAAGAAAAGACCTTGACAAATAAAAGGTCTTGCAGGAACTCTAGCAATGGTGGTACGGTTGGCACACGTAAAGCTACAAGAGAGAAGAGATTTATAGAGAGATCAAATTTCCCTTGTTTTCACTGCTTTTCTTAATAATGTGTCAATCAAACATTCGTGTATGAAACTTTTTTTAATGGAATTAGTGGAAGAAAAGACCT
>JBCJKH010047050.1:0-74119 GCA_039877255.1 Loriculus beryllinus
AGAGGGGCAGGATCACCTCCTTCGACCTGCTGGTCACGCTCCTTTTGATGCAGCCCAGGATACAGTTGGCTTTCTGGGCTGGAAACGCACACTGTTGGCTCATGTTCATTTACTCATCGACCACCACCCCCAAGTCCCTCTCTGCAGGGCTGCTGTGAGGTCACCCAGTTCCAACCTCCCTGCCATGGGTAGCAAAATCTTCTATTAGACCAGGCTGCTCAAAGGCCCATCTAACCTGGCCTCAAACACTTCCAGGGATGGAGCAGCCACAACTGCTCTGGGCAACCTGTGCCAGTGTCTCACCACCATCATAGTGAAGAATTCCTTCCTGAAATCTAACCTAAATCCACTCTTTTTCAGGTTAAATCCAATCCTTCTTGTCCTATTCCTACATGCCCTTATAAAAAGTCCCTGACCAGCCTTCTTGTTGGCTCCTGAAGTACTGGAAGGATGGAAAACGGTCATACAAGCTTTGCCTCTCCAGCAGATCATCTAACAATACTTTCCCAAGAAATACCATATTCAGCACTAAAATCTTCTGCTGCATTTTCTTATGTTATATTATGTTTATATTTATTAGGAAAAGACACTTGAGAAATATAATCTCATCCTCACCTTTTTAGATAGCTCTTTTCTCATGCACCCTTAGCCTCAACACTTCGAGTACTCACACCTATCACTTGTAAACAGCGTCAATTTATAAATCCTTGCTCAGGCAAGCAGGCAGCATCACAGTTCCTATTTAATCCCCACTGAGCTGACACACCCTTTCTGCTAGTGAGCCTTAGGCTCTTGGGCTAGGTGGGATTCATCCCTTCATCCAGCTCATTAGCATGGCTGGCTGCCCCCAACCCCGCCCCCAGGGGGTGGGATGCTGCTCAGCCCCAGCGCTTCTTCCCCTGGCTGGGTATGTTCCAGAATAGCACCTGAAGCATATTGCCTCCAGCAGCTCGGAAAGCTGGGCTGTGCAAGGCACGGTCTTCAGCTTTCCCATCAGAAAGGAGGAATCAAGATGACAGCAGGTGGGATGTGTTGTCTGCTTCTCAGCAGCACTTTCCAAAGCAAAGCAGGTCTCCAGGAAGGAAATAGAATTCATCAGACCAAGCCTTAGAATAGTTGAGAGTGCAGAATTTTTTTCAGAAGTCAGCATGCAAGCAGCTAAATTGCTTTCAGTTATCAAATGACTTGATTATTTCAACTGAAAGGTTATTTATGAGACTTTCCATCCTGTGGTTCTTGGGTGACTACATCAGGAAGTGAAGTAACACAGGAATGGACAACATGAGTCAAAAGCAGCGTTAAATCTTTGGCTTCACTTATTCGGATCAGAGTCAAGATGGAAAAGCAAAAGGAACAAAGATGAGTCTAACAGTCACTTCGCCACAACATCAGCCACCTACAACGTCCTGTCCTCATGGTGTTCATGCCTTTAGGTTATGTCCCTGGGTTTCTGATCACTTGATAAAGCTGCTTTGAAGAAATGTGTAAATACGTATGCATTTAAGTGGGTGTTTTACTGCACATTCCAGATGTGTTCATAGACTTTGGAGGTACTCTTGGGGTGACAACTAAGCAAAGAAGTGTATTTGGCTGGCCTGTGGACTCTCTTACAGAGTTGAGTTCCTCCTGGGCTTTGGAAAGACTATTTACCTTAAATATTTTTAGAATATGAAACTGAAAGCAAACAAAAGTCAGCTGAATTAATATCTCTATTGTTACCAGCATTATTAGGTAAAAATCCGAAGATGCCCAGCTCTACCAGCTACGCTGTCAGGAATACACTGATGGACTCCATGCAGAAGCATGCCAGCATGTGGTGATTGGAGCCTGGCATACACGCTGCACAGCTACAGGGTGACTGGGGGGTGAAGAGCTCATTTCAAGGTTCCAGGACTTTTTCTGACTGCTGGAAACCAGCCTTCACACGGCAGAGCACTAAATCCACAGCCACCATGGTAGCCTATGGGCAATCCTGTTCTTCCGGAAAGCTGTTCTGATAATTATTAAAATAATGCAGAGCAGAAGCTGTTTTGGCCTGGAGAACTGCCAGATTGCTGGTGGGGAAAGGAACAGGGCTCCTGTCCCCAGTGCAGGTGTGTCAGGAAGCAAGGCTGCCTCCTGCCTGGGTCTTGACAAGGCAAGAGGCAATGGGCACAAAGGTAAATCCTGGAAACTCCCTCTGAACATCAGAAAAAACCATTGTAGGACATCTTAGGTACTCCAAGCTGCAGAGGAGCTGAGGTATGCTTGGGTTTTAAATGAATAAAAAGTACATTCATGCATTTTCAGCCCCCTGCTCTTTATGCATGTGTTTGGGGCCAGTTACTATTTCCCTCAAAAGGCAGGTCCTGATCCTGCAGCTCCTTCCCCTAAAACCAGGTGTCTTCTGGAAAGCAACACTCTCAGACTGATAGGTCAGGCTCCTAAACACTTGAGAGTTTGACTGAGAAAGCAGCCGGCTGGGCTCAGAGCACCCCTCTGCACTCCAGAGAGCCGAGGGTCTGCAGTGCTGCAACACGTCTCCTTGCCGTAACCAGCACTGCTGATCACAAGGAACATTTATTTTTAGACTGCTTACAGCCACTGAAACATACTTGGACTGATTTCAGTCTGACTCACACTGAATTCCTGTTCTTCTGGAGGCCAACTTTTCTGTCCTCACCCAAAATGGGGGACGACAAAACAAAATGAAACCAAATAAACCCCAGCTGGATCTGAACCAAAGCCCTGCACAAGAAACATTCACCCTGTGCTGGTGTTGCACCACAAGAAGGGCATGAGATGGCTGGGGTGGGATGGCACAGGAAGGAGCTGTGGCTGGTGTCAGTGTTGGTCCGTCCCTGCAGCCTATCACACTTACCCCTTGCCTGCACCCTGGCTCAGCTCTGCTTAGCCCGGCCTGGGTGAAATACAGCCCTTCGGAGAGGTTGTGCTTTGTTTTGGTTTTTTAATTTATGTCTGTCTGTATATTACTCAGGAATAGAAGAATTAAGCACAAAGGAGCATGCACACATAACTTTAACAGAGGTTTTTTTATCTTAATGTCACCTGGGCCACGCAAAACAAAGCCAAAAGCCTGTGAGGGGTGACAGAGCTGGAAGCACCATGACACCCAGGGCTGGGAGAGTGTTGCTCTTGCCTTGGAATGGTTTGACAGAATTACCCATTTTGCCTGTGAAGTGAGATGTGACTGGTTCATGCAAATGCCGTGAGACCTGCCATTGAAAGCAAAACATACATCTGCGTAGAGCAACTCCAGAGGGAAGAAAACAGTCCTCTTGAATATTAGCTTTTTGGGAAAGAAAATTTCACGTTTTACTAGCTGGATACTACAGACTATTTATGCATTTTCAAGATAATTTCTGTAAGGAATCCTTTTTTATCATATTTTTACTATTTTTAATTACACAACCAGAAGCACCATGGTAAAATGTATAATGGACAGAATTTTCACTAGTTTAGGGAAATGGAAGTAGATGGGGATTTTGGAGGCTGCCACTAAGTCAGAGGTACAAACCAGAACTATCTCAGAAGGAGAAAAGGACCAAAAGCCAACAGGTCTCAAAATCACCCAAGGTATCCAGGTTCTGTATATGAGTTCCCAAGCTAAACAGAGTGGCTTTTATGAAGTCTAAGAGAAGAAAGGGCCAGGTCTACTGCAGCATTAGAAATCAGAGCAGCGAGCTAAAGGGTGTCAGGGCAATAGTGGAGATGAGTGTGCTGCTGCTGCTGTGATATTCACCTTAGGCTAGGCAATGCCAGAAGCTGCAAACGTCACAATTTTGAACTATCAAAAGGGATACAATTAATTTCTTATGTTAACCAATATCATCTAATCAGGTTAAAACCAGACTCAGAAATAGGGTTACTTAGAGATTACTAAACTTTATTTTTTCTCTTTGCCTTTGCTTTAACCCCCTCAAGCTGTTGCAGTGCTGCCTCTCAGTCATGAAAGAGCATGGAGGCCTTGGGTCTTGGGGGTGGGTTTTATATGACCAAGCTTGAGCTGGGGCACAGGCTCATACTTAGACCTGGCTCTCGTAAAAGCAAGTACAAAGCTATGAGCCCTGGGCCATTGCAAAGGGTTTCTTACTCTGTGGCTTTACTTTATATCTGCAGTTTAATATGATCATTTCCATCTCTTCTTTACTCTAAGGTTTTCTAACAGTAGTGATGTTTATAGTATTAATGTCCTCTGCCAAATTTTCTTCCTAGAAAGAGCTAGTCTGTACTGGTTGATATTTATAATTCATTGTCTTCTTCCACTCTGAACAGATTGGTTCTAAAAAATCATATAAATAACATGGATTTTTATTTTGGCTATTTATCTTTGTATCTGTTTTATTCTAATTCCGCACATAGAGTGAAATCAGACTTGCCATTCACAGTCTGCTGGATATACTTGTCTGACCTCACAAATCTCTGCCTTGAGCAGCAGCAGGTTGGATTAGATGATAGATCTCCCACAGTCCCTTATACCCTGAGTTATCTTATCATCCTATGATATTACATATATTTATATTACTAATATGTAATATTTCTGGGATTAAATAAAAGCTGGTTTTAGAATAAATGGTCACTAAATTGAAGTTCCTCATCCTGCATTTTAGGTGGCCCATGAGTCCAACTGCTAGAGTACAGCATCTGCAGTGAAGACACTGAAAAG
Source organism: Loriculus beryllinus (assembly GCA_039877255.1). Classification (NCBI taxonomy): domain Eukaryota; kingdom Metazoa; phylum Chordata; class Aves; order Psittaciformes; family Psittacidae; genus Loriculus; species Loriculus beryllinus. The sequence continues at coordinate 4,667 of JBCJKH010047050.1, forward strand.
AGGAAAACCTTGAAAATGACAATACAAGACACAAACTAACTGTCACCACCATGGATTTTTGACAAAAACATGTGAAATAATGTCTGTCATGAGAAATCTCAGAAGATGTTTGTTTTACATACTGTCTGGATCTCTAAGTGCTACAAATCTGTATGATAGGTAGTGCTGTAAAAGACAAGTTTTGAAAGCATTGGGATTTATAATCCTGAGCTTCAAAATTATTTTAGAGATTTTAGCTCACTGTTTGTAAAGGTAAATGTTACCTGCTGATGATTCTGTTATAGCTGAGACAGCCACCTTTCAGCTGGACACAAGGCTACCTGAGCCAGTATTTCTGTGCCAGTATTAGCCTTTGGGGTGCTTAAAAGGAAGAGCTCAGCTCAACCCTTGACCAACCAGTCATGCATGCAAAGAGTGGTAAGGTGCTGAGATTGTCTGAGGAGGGTGCTGCCTCTTGGGCTTGTCCTGCTCTTTGGGAAGGAAGTGAGTGATGAGGGTGTTGTTTGCTTAGTCAGGAATGCAAATATTTCTACCTTCTCATTCTGCTGCTCCATATCCCACTCATCTGTGGGAACCAAAAGCAGGTTTTGGGCTGGGCTTGCAGGACATGAGTCCAGAGGGGCAATAAGGGGCACTGAGCCTGGGCCCAACTAAGGCTGGCCACGCTCGTCCCACAGCCTTCAGACTCCATGCTGGAGCAGCAGTGCTCACCCCTGCTCCCCTGTTCACACTTGATGCTACCGCTTTGTGGGAATCTGCTGATGTGATTTTTGTAGTATTCTTGCTGTTTAATTGCATAGAAACAAAAGAGATCTTAATGGCTGCCAGCCTGCTCCTGTTTAAGTTAGAGCTACTGCAGTCCTTCAGAATTTCAGCTAAATGAATTAATAATAAATTTTCTAATTAGCTACCCTCTGTCTTATAAAATGTTATGTGCCATGATATTATCAGTATACATACTAGAGAAATAATAGCATCACTATTACAAAAAACCAGTTGATATAATGTATGGGAGTTATATTAAGTAGCATTTGCATTACTTTGCAGTAATGCAGTTCTTGCATTACATTAGCATTCTCAGATGCACAGACATTAGTTTATAACTATGCACCTTTACATTTACATAATGGATATCTAGTATGTATTAACAGAAACAGCATACATTTAAAGATAGAATCATAGAATGGTTTGGGTTGGAAGGGACTTTAAAGATCATTCAGTTCCAATCCCTCACCACAGGCTAGGACATCTTCCACTAGACCAGGTTGCTCAAAGCCCCACCCAGTCTATCCTTAAATAACTCCAGGGATGGGGCAGACACAGCTTCTCTGGGCAATGCATTCCACTGCCTGACTGCCCTCACAGGAAAGAACTTCTTAATATCTAATCTGAATCTCCCCTCTAGCAGTTTGAAGCCATTCCCCTTTGTCCTGCCACTACAGGCCCTTGTAAAAAGTCACCCTTTCAGCTGTCTTTTTAGCCCCTTTAGGTACTGCTCTAAGGCCTCCCTGGAGCCTTCTCTTCTCCAGGCTGAACAACCCCAGCCCTCTCAGCCTGTCTCCATAGGAGAGGTGCTCCAGCCCTCTAGATCATATTTGTGGCCTCCTCTAGACTCACTCCAACAGGTCCACGTCCTTATGTTGGGGACCCAGAGCTGAATGCTGCACTGCAGGTGGGGGTCTGCTGGTCACTTTTTTTTGGTGCAGCCCACACTACAGCTGGCTTTCTGCGCTTCGAGTGCAAACTGAAGCTGGCTCATGTTGAACTTCTTGTAAATCAACACTGCCAAGTCCTTCTGTGCAGGGCTGCTCTTAATCCAGTCTCTGCCCAGCCTGTAGTTGTGTTTGGGACTGCCCCAGCCCAGCTGCAGGACCTTGCACTTGGCCTTGATAAACTTCATGAGGTTGGCATTGGCCATCTCTCGAGCTGGTCAGGTCCCTCTGGATCCCATCTCTTCCATCCATCATGTCAACCGCACCACACAGCTTGGTGTTGTCAGCAAACTTGCTGAGCATGCACACCATTCCACTGTCCACGTGTCTAGCAAAAACATTAAAGTGCCAGTTCCAATACTGGACCCTGAGGAATGACACTCATTGCTGGTGTCCACTTGGAATAAGCTGTTGACTGCAACTCTTTAAGCGCAACCATCCAGCCCATTACTTATCCATCCAGTGGTCCATCTGTAAAATCCATTCCTATCCAGTTTAGAGACAAGGATGTAATGAGGGACAATATCAGATATTTTGCACAAGTCCAGGTAGGTGATGCGATATAATTACTTGCTTGGTACCAAGCCAACGGAGAATAGCCATGTTGGTAAATGTGACACTGGTGTGTACACAGGAAGGTATCCTTAGTGACTCAATGCACTTAAGGAGCAAATGACCCTGCTTACCTCAATGGACACTGCAAAACAAATAATTGAACATATTAATCCATAGGAACTATCACTATACACTGTTTATAAAGAAAAATCACCTCCTGGCCACTGATCACTGGGACATTGAATGCCACATGCTGCACAGAAGTGTCTAGTGGGGGCAGAGCGGGACCCCAGACACAGGTCCAAATAGATCCCAACAGGACCAGGGCAGTGATCCCAGATGTTGTTGGATCAACAGTACCTCCTCTTTCAGCAAACTCTGCCCTGAGGAGAATATCTTAACCCAGACTTTCCATGTATCAAAGCAATCAGAGCTTCTGCATGACTCTTTTCTGTGCTAAGAAAATGAAAAGCAAAACCATAAGTTTCTTCCTGATTTATACGAAAGGCCCAGCATCACTTCCGTGGCAGTAATAGAATTGCTGGTGATGCATGCTGATGGGAAAAGCAGACCTTGCTTTGGTAATATTGCAACAGGACCATGTCTTTGTCCCTCAGCTGCTCAGCTGTGGTGGCCATGCCTGCCTCAGAGCATCCTATGTCCACCCACAGGCTGCAATAAGCTGGAGCCAGCATCAAGCAGGGTCAGCTGTGCTCCCCCAACAATCCTTGCCATCCCACATCTCTCTGAGGAGGCAGAGATGTGTTTCTAATGTCATTAAAAGTAGACTGCGGTTTACCATTTGATTCATACAGGCCTAATTAGGCAGATTCTTTCAAATTGTCAATGCAGGTGCTCCCAGGGAAGCTCCCTGTCTTCATCTGCCCTTCCACACACAGAGCTGCTGGGAGCAGCTGTGCTGCCAGCGCTACATGAGCAAAGCGTTGCACAACCTGTTTTCTGGAAGTGGCCAGCAGGTGGAGATTTATTTATCTTCTGCCTTCTTTCTTCCTGCCCTGCCTTCGGCATGGGCCTGAACAAGAACCTGGCAGCTCCTTCTCCTCACTTCCCTATTCACAGCCAAGATGTGGAGGCTGAGCTGCTGCTTGCACAACTTCGGGGTGCTGCTATCTCACTGTCATGTGGAGGAAAAAAGTGATGGCTAGTACCAGGAAACTGCCCTGTGACATCAAAAGATAAAGATATTTTCATACCTTATGAAGATAATGGCAATCACCAGAAGCAAAACACAGCCACTGAGAAGAAAATACATGGGGCAAACCACCTGCAATGGGCATTGCCTCTGATGGGCCTGGGGTACCGGCAGTCATAGTGAGCTTCTTGCCAAAGAGCCACCTACATAAACCCAGCAACACTGTGTGGACTGCAAATTGAACCAAGTGGGGTATTGCAGCATTATCAATATTCACCACTTTATTACCCCAATCTTACAATTAACTCTGCTAGGTGACCAGAAAGTGCAATCAAATGTGTCATGGAACCACAGGCATTACATTTCATTTGGCAGAGTCCTACATGAAACACAGAACAGATCAGGCTAAACACAAAGCACATTTGTGTTAAAAATGTAAAATTTCTCTTTTCACATTTTCTCTCAAGCCCAAGGTGGCTGGCAACGGTCAAAGCAAATAGTCAGATGCAGGAGCTGAAAAACCACAAATCTCTAACATGGCAAAAAAAATCAATACAAACCGTATGTCCAGGTGGAGTGTACATGGCCTTTCCACTTCTATGGGACTGTGAATATATTTAACAAAAACAGAAACTCCTCTCATGCACCATATAAGCCCATTCACAAGAAAAAGAAGCCACTGAGCTGATATAGGAAAGCTACAAATTGCTTTAGTTTTAGAAACTAAACATTTCTCTGAAAAGTTCTGTCCACTGCAAAAGGTGAAGAGGAGTCTACTGAAGGTGTTTCAGCTTAATATTTATTGTTGTATGGTACTTTCCCTGGCGCAAAATTCCTCTTTAGTGCATTAGACACCAGCTTTAAAAAGGGAATATTCAACTTGCTTTTGGAAATTCTGCTCATAACTCCCTCTGTATTGGGATGAATATGTGTAATATCACACCCAACTGAATAATTGCCTCTTGGTGTTACATACAAAGGTCCTTACAAAATCAGGAGGTATTTATAATGCCAGTTGCAGCCTTACCTGCCCCACACCACGCTGCCATAGCACACATGCTAGATCTTTTTTCCACCATTGGCAGAGAGTAATTCAGTGATTTATGTGTAAAGATTTGTTACAAAGCAAACAGAGGGGAGAACATCAGGATGTACACACATTTCTTCCTGGTCAAAACTCTGGTTGGCACTCCCTGATGTCCTCTCCTCACTGGTGCAGGGTGGCTGCTGTTTCCAGCCCCTCATCCTTGCTGTTCCAGCGCAGAAACTGCTGCCAGCAGACATGAAGTGGTGGCTTTAGCCAGCAGCACTGCTGGGGATAGGACCAACACTCCTATGGCAAACTTCTCAGGGAATTGTGCTGGAAATACTTGTTACGCAACAGCAAAATCCTTCGTGCTGTATTACCAGCATCAGCAGCAGCATTACCCTGAGCACAGGGATGGGTGCCTGGATATAGCAATCAGCACTCATCACGGAACTATTGATTCAGAGAAAACTCCAGGAACAAACTCGCCAACAGAGTTTCAAGCTGACAAGCAGGTATTCCTTATTGCGGCGTCGGGAGACGGGGGGGATAGCTCCTCCTAACGTGTGTCCCCGTATTGCTATACAGGCCATCATTATATGGCCACTGGGCATATTACATCATTTTCCAGAAAGTTTCCCACATACATACATGTGATGGTGGTCTTTAAAAGGGTCGTTTGCTTTTCTCAACAATCTTCATAAATGCAGGCAATCTTTGAAGCACCAGCTGAATTAACATTACAGACATAGCAATCATCCTGTCCTTCTACTTACCAGTCAGTTTAACTGCTGCCATCCTGGATATCTGCTAGTCCGGGATACTCCCTAGTAGATGTTTACACCAGCTTAATGCGTTTATTAACACCACAAACATAGCAATTATCCTGTCCTTTTACTTATCAGTTAGTTTAACTGTGCCCATCCTGGACATCTCCTAGTCCCAGATACTCCCCATCCCCAGGTCCTGTTTTTCTATTCTGCTTTTCTTACACCTTTTGTACTAAGGTCCTATGGACCTGAAACTATGTCAACTACCTTCAAACACCGCAGTTATTTTCAATTACAAAGCCATCAAACTTACCATTACTTAGAACTGATTACATTTTGTGCTTTTGTGCCTCCTTGCCTCACTATGGAACCCCAGATCAACACTGACACAGGTATCATGCTAAATACTTGCAGAGGGAAGCAGCTACTTTACCCCTCAACTAGAGCCAAATAAGTACTTTTGCTCAGACTTTTAGGGTCTTACTGTTTACAGGAAAAAGGCTTCAATTCAATGGACATTAAAGAGAACAGCAGATAAACCACTCAACACAAAGGAGGCTTTTTTTTTTCTTTTTTTTTTTTTTTTTTAGAGAAGATGCAGAGGTCAGGCAGGTAGGTATCACTGACAAAGTTAAGCGTGTTGCAGGCTAACGACAGATCAGAAAGCAGAACTAAAGTTGTCTCTGACGAGACATGATGGGCGGTCCTTTCTCCACGCCCAACGGAGCAGGGAGGCCCTAGCAGGGCTGGCCTTGTGCTTCACCAGGGGCTCCTCCAGTGCCTGCTGAAAGGCAGGAGCAGGAGGGGGCTGCTTCTGCCCTGCCTGCACTACTGCCCACACTTTGCCCAGCCCAATCTCCACTCTCAGCAGGTCCTTCCCCAGCCCAAGCTTGTAGAAGCTGATTACTTCACCCATCTCTGCACGCTTCATAGTTGAAGTCAGGTCAGTCAATTGTGCAGGGATGTTAGACACAGAACTGGCTCCTTATTAGCCCTGTTTCATTATTGGAACCGTTAATAAAGTTAGGACTGTGAAGTCCAAATTCTGCTGCAAGCTATACGTTCTGCTCACACTTGCAGATAATTACACTATAGTTAAATAAGTTTATACTTTGAAAAGTGACTGCCAAAATTACTGTTGTCCCAGTGATATATGAAGGCAAATCTCAATTAAGAACTAAACTGATAGATTTTCTTATTTTCACTTCTGCAAGCTGAATCTAGCTTTAATATCAAAGTGTGAAAGAACCTGTCTACACACATGTCTGTGCTGTCTCAGAGCTTCCATAAATGGTTGTACAAGGAGCAGCTGAACATTACAGCTTTCTGCACTCCTTGCACTTGTTACAAACAAAAATAGCAACCTAGTCACTGACTCCTGTTCCGCAATACCGACAGAGTGTTGCACCCAGCCCTTTGCATGTCCTCCTTTTTGGCCACATTCGAGATGTCAACCCTTGCCAAATCAGCTGGGAATGTAAATTGTCCCTTTATTTATTCTGAAAGGTAGACCTCCCAGAAGATGCAGAGTTTGCAAACATATTTTCTCTCTGCCACAAGGTATCCTGCTATGAAAGCATGGTTTCCTGTACTGATGTTAGAAGCATCACTTCCCATTTTCTAGAGTCAGATTAGCAGAAGGAGGTCCCCTGTACAATAAGTTAACAAGTGCATTCAGAGAAACACAATCAGCTCACAAATGTTCTATGGCATAAAGTTATCTAAAGAAAAAAAAAAAAAAGGCACTGTACATTGATGAATTCTGCCTCTAAGAGTTTCCTCTCTGCTGTCTCCCACTACAAGAGGTCTCCTTATTCATTTGCCAGTGGCTGTCAATCTGCTCAAGAGCTGCCTTATTTTTGCCATCAACATCTCTCTGAAGTGGTCCCCCATTAAGAAATAGAAAACAGGATTAATGGCACTATTTAAAAATGCAATAGGTCGTGTGATGACATAAACGGCATTGATGACGCCCTGCATGCACACAGAGACATTCAAGGCTGGTATTCGGGAAGCAAGTCGGACATTGCGCATTACATGATAGGGAGTAAAGAGCAATGAGAAAATAACCACTGTGAGGATGACTAAAGTGAGAGGTTTTTCAAGCGTCAGGAGGGAACTGAGTTGCTCACTCCTGTTTTTAAGAAAAACAACCATCTTCACATAGAAGCAACACATGATCAAGAGAGGGATAAGGAATCCAAAGATAGTCAGAAACATGCTATAGATGAGGTTTTTCACAGGATCTCCAGAGCTTGCATAATCAAGACACTTGTAATTATCGGCAGACGTAGCCTCCAGGAAATACATCAGCGGCAGCAGTTCCAGTATCACCCCAATCCATATGGCAGCAGACACAATGAGGGCCATTTTCCTCTTCTGTAGAAAATGTTCTCTGAAAGGGTATTTTATCAGCATGTATCGGTCAATACTGATAAAGGTGAGGAAAAGGATGCTGCTGTACAGGTTTGCATGCAACAGGAATCTGTTGCTGTGGCACAAAATGCTGTCCTTTATCCACTGATCTCTGGAGTAGCTGTTCACAAGAATTGGAAGAGTACACAGAAATAATAAATCTGATAATGATAAATTGAACAGGTAGATGTTGCCACTTTTCCAGTTTTTCAGGCAGAAAACATAGCCGAACACAACAACGATGTTTCCAATGAAGCCTAAAATGAACTCAAGGCTGTACATGGTAGAAAGATAATACTTTTCTAGGACTCTGTTCATCATCAAACAGTCACTTGTCTCGTTCATAGCCTGGAAAGGCAAAAGGGAAAAAATAAAACAACCACCAGAAATTGTAAAAGATCATTGCATAGTTAGTTTTATATTGTTGCTGTAATAGGTGAAGATAGTATGCTGTTTCCTTGCAGCTTATATGGTAAGTAGATACTTGATGAATATTTGTTCTGCACACAAGATTTCTATTTTCAGCAACTGACCAGAGTTACAAAGCAAGATGAAAACTTGCCCAAGCAAAACCCTGTGTGGGGGCACTTGAAGGCATCTGCTACAGCATGCCAACTACCACTTGGCCAAATCCTCAGCAGTAGCAGAAGCTGGGAAAGTGAAACTTGCCTCTCACCATTTGCCACAAAGTACGGACCAGACCTCCTGTTTTCTGCTCTGAGTCATTAAGTTTGTGACTATAAGCAAATGAGTCCTGTCACAGCCCTTGCTGGAAGTCATCTGCCTCGCTGTTACTCAACTCTGGTCCTGTGGTCTTCTCTTATCACTAGCACTTATCACTAAAGCAGAAGTCCACTTTCAAGACCGATAAAGGAGGAACTCATAAGCATCAAAACAACCACACTCTGAACTGTATTACCTGTAATTCATCAGGAAGTCAGGAGAGAACGTGTTTAGCAAATTTTTGAAGCATTCATAACGCACTTTGTGCAGCTTTGCTGGTATACAGTACCAGCAATTGCACAGAAACCAGAATTGCACAGAAAGTGCTAAGGATGAAGGGTGTACCCTGTGCATCACAGCAGACCTCTTCCAAGCCATTCCTGGAGACACAGGACATTTCTGCTCCTGGGGTTTTACAAGTCTCTTCTGTTTTCTACAAAATGCCCTTCAGGAAGGGAAGGTTCAGTTATGACTGAATCCTTGTTGATTTGAAAACAACTGTAGTCAAAGGGACAGTACAGCCAAGCTCAGGATAAAATGTTGTTGAAGCCAAATTCACAAACTTTAAGCCACTTATTAGTTTCCTATGCAATGAGAGCATGATTTCTTGAATCACACAGCTCATCCCCTTCTGCTAAGCCCTCAGACTTTGTATGCTGAAGTGCCCCAAACCATCCTACAGAGCAGCCAGAGAAGGAGAAACTGTTCCCTGCAGGGACAATACCGAGCGCCGAGCTGGCAAATGTGTGGCTGTTTGCAGGCGGGAAAGCTGCCGGCAGGGCCGCCAGCACCAGGGCCACCCCTCCTGCTCTACTGTTTTCTTTTTGGCTTCAAAGATTTCCTCCTCCCAGCTTGGAAGTGAGTAGTGCAATCAGTATTCTTTAAGGAGCAAAGCTTTCTAGGAAGCTGCACCAAGTGTGAGTTTGCCTGAGGACAAGTTTTACTTCCTTTCTAAAGGTTGGTTAAAAAGTGCTTTCATGCTACAGGGAAAGAAATAGATCTCAAAGGCTCCCTCCTCTGCCTCCTCAGGCAGACACTGGCACCCACCTGCAAAGGAACTGGAAAATAAAGCAAGCTTTTAGCATCAGCCTTTGGTGAAAATATTAGCAAAACAATTAGAAAGCAGTGGAAAAGAAAATGTTAGAAAAATGGGGTATAGATTAAAACTGAAATCAAGCTAAGTCGAAGCTGTGACAGAGCAGCAACGTGACAACCACAAAATCTACCAAAGACAGTCTCCACAAATCATGTAACTGTTTTAAGTATTTTCAAAGTTGTTCTGATGTCTATAATTTGTTAACAGGTCTCTGCTCTCAAAGCACTATATTTTACTTTAAAGGTAGACCATGAGACAGAATAAAGCACAGCATATATAAAACTTTATGAAGTTAACATTCACCAAATATCTACACTTACACCATGTACTAGAGGAGACAAAAAGGAGATAGCCGTGCAGGCTCACTCTGGTCAGATAAGCTCACAAGCAGCACATAGCCTAACCTTGGCTGCTTAGGCTCTTGAGAGGAAACTCATTATTTTAGTGAGATTTTAATTCTAGAAAACACTGCCCTAATGTTAGCACTTTAAATACAAATAATACAAAATTACTGTATTGACAGATGCATTGACTTAGGTAGTTGTTGGAAAAAGACTGATGAATCAATTTTAAAAAAAGCAGACAGGGTAAAACAGTTAAAGGGTTAATTTAAAATGGTCCTGCTAGAGGAACAGCGGATTCTTCCTGCGAAGCTGCTGTCCAAGAGCCTGCTCCGAGGCACAAAGACGCCTTACCATCCCCAGGGCTGGGCGCTGGTTCTCCATCCGCACTCCTCAGACATACCTTGGCGAGAGCAACTCTGGGGTCTCTGGAGCACAGCACAGCATTGCCGTCTAACCTAGTTTGCATATGATTCAAGCATTAATGAGTCAAGGCAGAGGAGCGATTTGCTTGGCTGAGCAGGACGCAGAGGCAGTTTTTGTGGGAGGAAGGTACTGCAAAATATAGCTGAGTCAAGGAGAGAAGCAAGCAAACACTTCCCCTTTGCAGAGACCTGTTTGGAAACTGCTCGGGGAGAACGGGTGGACGCTGCAGCTCTGTGCTGGGAGCATCTGCCGAACTGTGGGTTCTGGTCAGGGATTTCTCATGAAACACTCTGGTCTGGACAACACACAGATCTCTCAGCAAGCCCTCGGCCAGCAGCCAGAGACCCCCAGCTCCCACCCTGCCAAGCCAGTGGGGTGCAAAGCCCTTACCTTGTGCGGGCTGCAGCAGTCATCAAAGCAGGTATCTTTCCAGAGGTGTGAGGAGGGAGCAGGCACTGCCCTCCATTCCATGCTTTGAAATATTCCCAGAGGCTTCAGGAGGGCAAAGCTGGTGGCTCATTTCTGCTTACATCCAGTCTTCTTCAACCACAGAAGAGTCTCTCCTATTAGTTTCAGAGCGCAACAGATGCAGCTACTCAGTGACGTTCTATAGTTAGCAAATCAATGAAACCAGCATATTAAATACGTTAAAGCAAAGTGCTAAAGAGCAGAACTTACTTTTCATATTAACATCTTAACACTTCAAATATGCTGGCTTATTCATCACTGCTATGTAATATTATCATGTTTTAACTCTGAGATGTTGCTGTTGCAAAATCACTGTTCCACTGCAACTAATTGACCTGAATCAGCTTACATCAGCTTAAAAATTGCTTCTTGGTTTCAAATTACACAGTGGCATTTTTATGCACAGTTTGGTTATATTTTTACCTGGACTACTGTCTTTCAGTGTTCAGAAGCAAAAGGGAACTCCATAAAACATCAGGTATCAACTTCTTGAGGCAAGGTATGCCCAGCCTGGGCATCCTGAAAGTGCCAACTATTGCACAAGAAAATGAGAGTGCTGCAGTTTCCTTGTATAAAAACGGGCAGGTGAGCAATCTCAGCTGTGTTTTGGGTGGAATATGAGTTGATGGCTGTGTGGCAGACACACACAAGATGTTCCCCATCTGGGATTTTCACTGTTACAGGGCAGGCTTGAGTCCAGGGCTGATTTTAAAGAAAATCATGCACTGTGCAATGTAAGCTTTCATATACTTCAATTTAATATTTATTGCTGTGCAGAAGCATGCTCTAAGTGAGGTTGCAAGCCAAAAGGCTGCTGTGTGACCTGTCCCTGTACGTTATGACTGAAGACAAAATGATCAGTCTTTCTTTCCTGGATCATGTAAGGAACAGAGTCCTTTTCAGCCTGCTACAGGAAAACCAATTCACTCTGGATGGAGGCTGTGGGGCTGTATTTACAGTTGTTAGGCCTACTTTGCAGGAAAAACAAAATGTCAGCATTTGGGAGGCTTGTCATTTGCCATTTCAGTAAAGAAGCCCAACCTGCTTTATTCACCCATTAATTGCAACTTGCTCAGAATCACCAGCAGACACCAAACCAGCTACTGCTGCACCTGAGCAGATGGCCATGCATTTGTAACACGCACACGTATGCTGACATCTAATTGCTTCATCCGATCCCAGCAAAACCAGGCCAGTTGTGCAGTAGTTAGGTTGCATGTGGCATCTGGAACACACAAGCAGTGCCAGCGCTGCTGCGAGCTGGTGAGTGGCTCCTGGCAACACTGTACGTTGTTATAGCACCCATCCACTGCTGCATCCCTCATAGGGGACAAACAAACTGGAGATAAGTTACGGTGCTTTGAGCACATCTAGAAAAGCCATCTCCTGCTGGTTAGCCCCTTGTACAGCTTGTGCACTTGAGGGCAAGGCTTCCTCAGGCAGGATAGGAGCTACAGGGGTTGCAGTAGAAGCCCTGGTGACAGCAGGCGACAAGCCAGAATTGCCATGCCTCATTTTTAAAGCATGTATAAAAGAGAAAGAAGCTACAGGTCATATGCAGATGGCTGCAGAAAAATTATCATGAGCTAGAAAAAAACTAAATAAAATAAACTACTAAACACATTAGCTTTCAGTCCCCAAAATTTTGACAATAATCAGCACAAGTGTGTATTCAGCAGTACCTTGCCTTGGTGAATTATACAAGAATTACGCAAGTTTCTGAATTTTACCAGCCCAAAGAAATTAAAATTTTAAAAAGATAAATTAGAAAACAAACAGATGTTGAAACTGCTCATTAGCTTAGAAGTGCTGTGGGCCATGTGGATGCTTCCCATGGAGCAGCTGCCTGGTTTTACAAGAGCTAGGAGCTACCATCTTTCTGTCCTGTCATGGTAACAGCAGGATGAAATGGGAAGGAGTAGCTGACACCTGCTCAGAGCTGCAGGTTTTGCTACACAACCATCACCATCTGACAACTAAACTCAACTAAAGGTATGAAGTCAAACAGAGGGATAGATAGGGGTTTCCATTATGCTCAAAATAAGCCTTCTAGGTCTGCATGTATTTTGTGCCAGCTTCTGGAGGGATTTCAGTTTCTTTACTAAGATCAGCAGTAACTTGGCTTGAGCTTTAACAGGGCAATCATTTCCATGTCTGTTTACAGTGGGGGTACTGCTATGAATGTACATAGAGCTATATGGAAACTGGCAGCAGCAGCTACTTCATTTCTGCATCAATATTGTGATATATGCCATAAAAAACCCAAAATGGAATAACATTAACACTGTATTATAAAGAACCCATTGCACAGTACATGACTGGTGATGGAAGAAGTGGGTTTTATGGGTGATAAAATGCCATGAAACAATTCAATACATATGTGCACAAAGCTCACAGTAAATATGAGACTAAAATGAGACTTCCTTAAATGGCTAAGGGTGCATTAAAAGAGTCTAAGAATGCATTCAGGGCTGGTCAAGCAGGAGAGGTTCTGCCCAGGTGCAAGCTGCAGCATCCTGTGGAGAGCCCCCATGCAGCAGTGAGCACATTGGTAGAGCTAGCCGGGACAGAAGCAGTAGGAGGTGGCCTTGGCCACTGTGCACAATTTGCTGATCCTGGGTTCATGTCCATAGTGACTTGGTAGGAGGGAAATTCACTCCAGAACTGGGAAACCCTCATCCCTACAGCACCCCAATAATACTCTTTTTTCTTACAGTCAGCTAGTCTTTCAAGAAACATAGCCAGTATAAATATTTCCACTGAGAAACAGCCTAATGTGACTACTGTCCATTCAAAAAAACAGTCCATAATGATGACAGAACTTCTTCACACCACTTTGGTAGATGTCTATAGTATTTCTCAGGCAAACTGTCAAAATGGTGCTACCCATAATTAAGCCTGCATCTTCCAGAGAATTTGAAGCAAGTTTGAAAAAACTGTGCATTTAGAGTGGGAAACAAAGACAGGCTCTGGTTGTAAATTAATGTCATACTGTTAAATTCATTGGGTTCTTTAGCAAGCTTTAAAGAAGCAAGGCTCTAAAGAAGAAATGCAACTGGAGTCAAACACGTTTGTTGTCATTAAATACCCATTAGTCAGTTTATATTAGACTGAGACCTATTAAATGAGTCATGCATATTTAACCATTTATTATAATGTATTTGCATTTGACTGATTAGAATGAGTCATTAAGGTTGACCTTGAGTGAAATGTGATGCCTTTCCTGCAGAGCCTACAGGGTTAACCCCTTTAGGGATAAACAGGGGATGTTTATCCCCACTCAGGATTCATCCCTGTGAGCAAAATAGAACATGAGAACATTCTTTTAGGTTTTGAATTGTTACGAGGTGAAATTAATACCTGGCCACCATGAACCAGTGAGGGAGAACTCTGCAATGACAACTGCAGTGCAAAGGGGTCAGCAGTGCATGCTGCTGCTTTACACAAGCCAGTGTTGGGCAAAGGTTTAACTGCTGGTCACTCTAAATGTGATACCTTAATACTGTTTCTACTCCTGGTACAAATAAGGGATAGAATTAAATGTTTACTTTTGTCTGTCCAGGGCTTGTTTATATTAACCCAGCAGTACATGGTTTCCTTGTGCTCCAGAATAGGTGTGACCTGTTTCTCCTCTGCTTTGGTTCCCAGGCCAAAATCATTGTGTTTGCAGTGGGATGCTCCTTCACCAGCTCCCTGCCAGAAAAATGCATCTCTGCTCTTTATGCTTTTAGCTTACTGTGAGGAAGGGGTCACAGTAGTTCCTACCCCATTAATTAGGGGATATTGGTAGGGTGCTCACCAACTCCTATAATTACTACAATGCAGGATGTTGGAGAAGAAAATGGCAGGCTTGAAGAGTCAGAAAAAAATTGCAGCATCACAGTGATTAGAAGCCTGAGGGAGGAGAGAGGGGTTGTACTAAGGGAGATGTGGAGACAGAGGGTGGGAGAAGGGCTGAGCATCTATGGGTCTGTCAGCCCCGCAGGCCAGCAGCTGCACCACCCTCAGCTGAGCTGGGTGCTGCTGAGCAACCTGGCTTTTAGGAACTGCTGTGTGCAAACAAGAAGCACATATAAAGAGCAGTCAAACTGCAAATGAATCTGCTCCCACCTGTGTGTTGTCTGCCCACAATTCTGCTTTTATGATGGCAGCATCTGAGCAAGCCTGCAGTGTAACGGCTGCACGCAGGGTGTTATTTGCATAAAGTGTCTCCATAATACACATCTCATAGACAATTGCTCCCCTTAGCACTTTTGCCATCTGTTATTTGGAATTGTACTAATTATACGCAGGGCCTGAAAATGAGGAAAGACATGAAATTGCTTCAATTATTCAATTTTTCCCTAGGAGGAATAGATCATTAATATTATATGTTTCAGTAAGTCCAATACATAAATTTCTTTTGCTCACCCAGAGCTATAAAGTTCTTTTTTCAACCCAAACCTTCCAGAAAGAGGAGTAAGGGACCTTCACTGCTCTCATCTGCTGCGTGCAAACTTCACCCCAGTACCTTCCTCCTCCTGCTCTCAAAAGACTAGCTAACCTTCCACTAGACTTGGACGCTCAAAGACCAGTCCAACCTGACCTTGAACACTTGCAATGATGGGGCATCCACAAAACAATATACATAAAATATATCAGTTTCTTGTAAGTGGGTTGTTGGGTTTTTTTAATAAAATAGAACTAGCCACAGAAGCCTGGTGAATAAGCCCAGTAGAAGTAGTAGGTTATGGTACGCATCAGTGGAAGTCTGAATACCACCATGATTATTTTTAAATGAGAGAAATAAGCATGGTCCAGCTACTAAAAATACCATCCCCCTTCATTGTGATGTACTATACTGTTGGCAAAGCTTAACCCCATTAATATCCAGGATATGAAAAAAAGCTATTCTAGCTTTTCTCTGAAGACAAGGCCAACAAATCAGCTAATATTTAAGCATTAGAGAAGCTGTTTTAAAATTCCGCATGTAGATAATAAATAACACTGGCTTCTGATTTACTAGGTTTTAAAAATTCTTTTCATTCAGGCAGCTACTGTTGCACCGAAGGATAAAAAGAAGCTGAATAAATGGGAACATTTATTCTTCCCCACTGCACTAAAACTTCAAATAACTGATGACAGAGCAATAAAGACATTAACCTCCAAAGACATGCTGGCCCTTGCTGCTGGCATGGGCAAGTCAGTGTGGCAGGGCCAGGCATAAGTCTGTCTGCACAGTGTCTCAGGGCAGATGAGCACTCTTCACAGATAATTAATAACTAACTCCACCTCAGCACTTTCTAGTCACAAATAGTGGACTTGTGTCAACTATGCCCAAAAACTGAGGTTGAAACAAGGGTGTTAAATGCAGCTTTTGGGGGTTGGGCTTCTTTTTTTCAGCTTTGCTGATGACGGGACTACTGGGAGAGCTCAGCCATGATGGGGACCCACACACCTCTGCCCTGACAACCTCCAGATCCTGCCCAGCCCAGTACCCTCTGCCCGTGTGGGTAGGCGCTGCAGTGATAGGAAGGTCTCACCATCCTGCACGTCACCGGGGCCAAGGCCAGGAAGGGAGGGTCCCTGCAACGCGCCACAGAGGGTATCTGCTCTGGCATAATAGGGTTCACCAACACTGGGGACACGAAAGCTGCAGAGTCAGGGAAGGTGGGCAGGTCAGGCTCATCTAACCTGAAACATGCTCTCTTTTGAGAAGTGTACAGCAAGGCACAAGTATTTCAAAGAAGAATATTCAAAAAAATTTCTTGTAATTATTATAGTTAAAATATTCTTAATGTAATTTCAGTGGTTTTACATTATTTGTCCCAGTTTAACATCCCTATGGACATTGCATAGATTCATTTTGTTTCTGAGCACAATTTTTTTAAACCTTGATTATTTTGAGGCCAGAGACTCGCAAAGCTCTTTTAGTCACACAAGCTGGCACCTGTAATTGCATAGCCTTCCAGAAAGCTTATCAATAAAGAATACCTGAATTAAAGTGCCTCTCCACAGCAGTTTTTGCTTTTGCCAAAACAGTTGGGTGTCCTGTGCAACACATCTGGCATCAGACAAGCAATAGGAGGCAGCTCTGGGTTCTCCTTGCTGGTACTGCAGGTCTGAGATGTGCTGTCCTCTGCTGGGGGGGTTCAACCTGGGGCTCCTGGCTAACCTTAGTGCGAAAAACAAAATAAACAGCTTTAGGAGTTAACCTTTAAAGGGAGACTTTGAAATTGCTTCTGTGGCTAATGAAAGTAATGAATATGCTGAGCAGTAGCAATGTGATTGGGCCTTAAACTGAATTTGCCAATGCAGAAATTAATTAACAATTCCAAAAAATACTAGAAAGAGCAAAAGTACAGTACTTCATCAAAAAGTTAAGAACTCTTAACGAACTGTTAAAGGGGTGAGGATGCTCTGTTTCCCCCTCTACTCACTTGCAAGTGTGAATTTCATTTTCTCTGTATACGCCTACCACTGTATCATGTTTTATACAGGTGACAGGGGAACCGGAGGGTCTAAAACCAGCCACTCAGCGTGCTCGGGGATCAGAGGGTTTGATCTCTGCATCTGGAGCTGGCTCCCCTGCAAACTCCAAAGGAGAATAGGCTGTGCCTCCTAAGAAGGAAAGAAACAGAGGAGCTGCCGGCAAGAGGCTGATGCTGCACCCAAGCACACACCGGCGGGGCAAGACTTAGCCCTGGGACTTCCAGCAAAGGACTGGTGCAGGCAGGGCATGTGAGCATGGTGTGCCAGGCAGGAGGAATGCGAGCCCTGAGAAGGTTTGGCAGGAGGGGTTCAGTGGTGGCAGGGCAGAGCTAAAGCATGCCCACTAGTGCAGCCTGCCCCCAAAGCTGCTGGCTAAGCCACACCACCATGATGGCAAGGCTGAGCTTTGTCTTTTACTATCAAACACCAAATTTAATTCCAGTCTCTATTGGGAGACAGAACAAAGCTTTCCCTTGGGGTGGCTTTTTCTGTTTTCTGCTCTGGATGTGTTCTTTACTGCATCTTCAGACTCTCCTGAAAGAGATGCTGACATTACAGTTTTCACTGTCTCATTTTGTGCTTCACCAAGCATTTCCAACTCAAAAAGTCAATTTGAGGAACCTGATCAAAAGCATATACAGGCTAATCAATCATGACTCCATATTAAGGTGCCGGTGATTAAAAGATGTTTACTTCTTGTTCCAAGCAGAGTCTGACAAAAACATGCAGGGGGAGGGTGGTAGTGCTGTTAACATTTTTGTTTAGAACAAATTTTTCTACAAACTTACATGTAATAAACTTTTCTACACACAAGAAATACCATTTTTAGAGACGTCTCTCCATCCTGTTTCTCTCACTGCCAGCATCTTCACTGCTTTATCTCCTCAATATCTGCCTGCTAGGTCAGATTCTCCACCAATTTAAGCATCCACACTTAAAACGTGGCTTTCACCTCCTCCTTCGCTGCCTCGCCAGGCTCTCTTTTGGCCAACAACCATCCCATCAGCGAGCCTAGCTCCCTGCTAAGCCCTCCCAGTGCCATCCATGAGCACAGGTCCAAAGAAACGAAGGAGCAGCAAGGACCCACGTCCGAAGCCCTCTGCAGGCTCTGCCAGGGTCTGCACGCACCCTCAGCGCTACGCCTGCGCCAGGGGAGGGCAGGAAGTACCAGCCGCCTTGCTCGGGGTGCTTAGGCAGCAGGTAGCAGTGCCCCCCGAAGACACCCTGCTGTCCTCACAGTGTTGGGTGCTCCCCGTGTCCCTGCGGTACCCGGTGCCGAAGCTGCAACAGAGGAAACGCCATGGCGGTGTCAGCATGGACAAGGAGGGTGGCCCAGATTTGCTTCTGCTGGACTGGTTTCCTGACAAAGGCAGGCAAAGTCTCCCCTGCGCAGGGTGTGGTGGATCCCACACAGGCTCCTGCCATGCTTTTAGGCCACCTGGGCTGCCCGAGCAGCTCATGCCCAGCTCTTCAGTCTGCTGGAACAACCACCCTCCTGCTTGTCACACCACTCCATGTCACCAGCCGAGTGATGGGTGAGCTTTCCCCAGCACTTCAGGCCAAGTGCCTTCCATCAGCGATGTCCCAGACTGCAGGGAAGGAAAACAATCAAAGCCAACATCAGTGACAGCAGCGTAACCCATTGAGAGATGCCTGCTTTTATGTCCCAGCTTTGTGCATGTACCCCTCTGACAAAGTAACTGTCCTCTCTGAATGTTCTCTTAGAGTTTTCCCTGCCATTTATATGGAAGAATAAAGCTGCCTGTAAGACTCAGAGAAGAGATCACTTATAGCAACTAATGGCAACGCGGTTCATTCCACCAGCACTTACAGCATTGAAAATACCCTACACCCAGGGAACATTTCTGCAGACTGTATAGAAGGTCAAAACAAAGGAGTTACTGAGGCAAAATCCCAAGCCCCTACTTCACTGGGCATACTTAGATGCTGTTAGTTAATTCCAAATGAGGGAGAAGGAAAGCTCCAGTTGAGGTGTCAGCCACCAGTAGACGAGAGCCTAGTCCTGTGGGCAAAAGCTGGGAAGGCATCATCAGAGATAACTTCCAAACATGCTGGGAGCTTGCACAATCATGGACACATCTCACACGTTCCACATCTATGCATGGGGTTATACAAGCTGCTTTTTGATCCCATGGTACATTTTATGCTTGGTATGCTGGCAGTAAAGCACTCACTGCTTCAAGGGTGGATTCAGAAGTAGAGAAGCATAACGCTCCTGCTGCAACAGCAAACCCCACTGCAGCCCTCCCTGCAAGCCAGGCTCAGCTCCTCACCAGTCTCCATCCTGATAGCAACTTTCAGCATCCTTTTGTTGATAGAAGACACTACTCACTACTTCTGTTTCTTTCAGCAACCACAGTCAAGCATTGCTAAGTGTTTACATAAACAGTAATAGCAGAAGTAAAACATCTCCTTGCGTTTGGTCCTGGTTGTTTGCAATAGCTCTTGTATGTACTGAAGCCAGTTTATTACTCCTTTATGATAAAGCAGGGTAACTGAGTGATTTCAAGGCAATGTACTTTTTGTCAAAAACAAGTTTAATTTTTATATTCAACATAAAGATTAAGAAGAAAACCAGCAATTGCTCCATGCACATGCTACCTAAACAAGCTGCAAGCACACTCAGAAAAAAACCCAGAGTTACTGAAGATTTGGTATCGTTTATGCAAAATTAAAAAGCCGGATGCTAGATGTGCATGTTTGTGGTGTGCTGTGATCAGTTTAAAAAACCAATAACCAACCAACGTGCAGATTCATCACTCAAATTTTAGGGCTTTTATTTAATACAGGAAAGATTTATATACAGGATATTCTTTGAAGACTGACAACTGAATTGTGTTTCTTTTCTAAACCTATAAAGCTAAGCTAATTTTATTTTTAAAAATTCCTATGTAAAACATGATAAAAATTTCAAGGATAATTTGAATATATAATACATAAATTATCAAATAAGTAGAGCATAAAACACACAGCAGTGTTACAGAAAGGCTAGGACCTTCACAATCCCTCTTTATCTTATAAATATTCAGTGCTGTTTTGTTACACTACTTCCTTCTAGTACAGGGATTAAAGAAAGTGATGACCTACTAAGACAGACAGATGCTTGTTTTTTTAAAAAACCCAAAACAAACAAAACCAACCAAAACAAACCACACCACCAACAGAACAACAACAAAAAAACTCTCAAACATTTGCACTGTTATAGCCATCCCTCTCAGTTTTCAAGCAAGCAGTGCTGGAGGAAGACAACAGCACAAACCTAGTGGCTGCCTGGGATGGACAGGGTTCCACAAGCTGCCTTGTACTTTGTGAAGTCAGGTCCCTGCACTTCTGCTCACTCCATCACCCAGTGGCAGCAGTGGGGCCTTTTTAGTGCATCCCACAGGATCAGAGAGGATGTTGGAGGGGACAGAGAGCAAGTGGCCACCAAGCACCCAGTGTGTGCAGTCACCTAGCCCATTTGCACAAGCCAGTGATATGAAGAAACAAGAAGCAGCTAACAGAGGACACCAAGTCCCAGACACTGTATCAGCCTAGGGCTCAAACAAGCACAGGAAGGGTCAGGCACACCAATTCTTCTGGTCTTGGCCAGGAGATAAATCCCAGGGCAGTTCATGTAGTTCTGAGCTCAGACAACGCACTGAAAGAACAATCAGATTAGAATCGGCCTAATTTTCCTGCTAGAGAAGAAATGTTGCAATACAGATGCTTCAGGGCAACACAATGAAGACAGCAATTGCCCCAGAAGTCACATGGCTCCTATTCTCCTTAATCATAGAAGGATAGAATGGTTAGGGTTGGAAAGGACCTTAAGATCACACCCACTGAATGTGAGCCAGGCATAGCAGAGCAACATTTTCAGCTCATAGATTCTCATTTAACCACTCAATATATCTGTTAAACAGGCGGTGCCCGACAGCTAATTCAGCTGGAAATGAGACAAACATTATCACCCCATGAAAGGCATCCTTGGCATGGTCATGTGTGACAGGAACGCCTGCTGTCTGGAGGCGCCTGGCATACATGAATCCATCATCCCGTAAGACATCATGCTGGCAGGTGAGGATGTAGGTACGGGGCAGCTTCTGTAGCTGGGCATCGCTTGCCAGCAGAGGGGACGCCCTTGGATCCAGAAGCCCTGGGTACTTCTGGACAAGCTTGGAGCTGCCGTGGGTGGGACTAACGTAGACATGATCTTTCTTCATCTCTTCAGGCAGTAATTTGCTCCAGTTTACAAACTGAAACAAGTGGCTTGATTCAACTGGGACATGCCTGTTGGAGATCATCGCTTCCCTGAGAGACAAATCCGAAGTGAAATACTCACTCCAGAACCTGATCATAAGTGACTTGGATAAAATGGGCTTGTTTTCATTTTCTTGGTAAGATGGCAAATTCAGGTCAAGGGCTTGAAGAGCAGGGTAAATCAAAGCTTGGATTTTGAGTTTAGTTTTGACTTCAGGGTCCTCCAACAGCTGTAAAAGAAAATAAATACAAAAAGTCAGTTGAAAAGTGTTGGTTCTCCCACACTGACAGAAGATCTTAAAAGTAAGGAATTAACATGCACATTTTACATCAAACAAAAGATTATCAATAAGACTATGGCAGATTAGAGAAATTCTAAATTATTAGGCATTCACCTACAAGAGTAGGTTGCATTAAAAATACTCAAACATAAAGTATAATTTAATTTTATTTCTTATTTTGAGGGATAATAATATTCAGGAAATATTTTTTAAGCATAGAAACTTTTTGATGCATCGATGTTTTCTGAGATAGTAACAAATGATTTTTCTATAATTACAGAAAATTTCTTACAGCTTAAAAATTGCTGCTTTCTAAGACTCTAATCATTTCACACAATTTAGAGCTTATCCATCTGTTTGCTTTTTTAACCCTGAGATGTCAGAGGTGTTAGAACTCAAACTACAACAACTCTGTGCATTTTAGACATGTGAAAAATAAAATGTGATTAATTGAACAGTGACATTTCTTATATGTCATCCTTTTCCCTTCTTCACTAATAAATTTCTCCCTCATGTTCTGCCTTCAGTGTCCATGGCAATTTCACAACCTTTCCAAGTGAGATTCATTACAATCTAACTAATTTCTCAAGAGAGCAACAACATCACACTGACTGTATTTAATAAAGCTGAGAGAAGAGTGCAGAAGGTATTGAACTGTCTGTGATCAAGTGACACCAGAACATTTATTTAGAGATATCTTTTTTTTTCTTTTTCCCTGCTATTTACATCAACGAGACAAATTGCTAAAATTCAAACAACATACCTAAATCAGTTGAAATGTGCTTAAGGACAGAGTGATATATGCCCTACTTATGGGCCAGATGACATTTTTTAGGATATAAAGTTTTGGAGGATATCATGGCATTAAAGTAGCTTTGATGCCACTAAATAGCTCAAGTAAATCTGCTCACCCTGGAACTTGGAGCCCTCACTGACAGCTCTGGAGGCTGCATGTCAGCCTGTGTACATGGACAATAAGAGCCATTCAGGAAGTGTAACTGCAGAGGCTTTTGTTAGCCTTTTTTAAGTGTTCATGAGTTAACAAACCAAAACATACAGAAAAAAAACCAACAATATTTTGAGCTAACAAACCAGCTTTGTTTTATTTACCTGTTGTGCCACAGCTGCAGCTAAGTTGCCACCTGCACTGTCTCCTGCAACACCTACCCGATCTGGGTCCACCCCATACTGGGAGAGGACACTGCTCTGGAGGAAGAACTTTGTTGCCGAATACACATCTTCAAACTGGATGGGAAAATGATATTTAGGTGCCAACCTGTAGCTGTTAGAGGCAGACAGAAGTCTGTTATTTCACGCTATTAATAAAAACAAAGGCTTGCTAACATCTGCCATAGTTGGTAAATGTTTATTTTCTGTGCCCAGAGAAATGGGAACTACCTATCTCAAATATTTTATTACCCATCCAGCTTCACAAAGTGATACCCAAAATAACCACCAACCACAATTCACCCACTGCAAACTTGACAGCTTTTGTTTACAAATACTTAAAGCTAGTAAGAAAGGTCATGATCAAAAAATTAATTGAAATAGATTAATTTATTCCGAACCCTCAACCCATCTAGAACAAGAATCTCTTACTTGACTGATACCACGACAGCATTTAACATGTCTGAAGTCCACCTTGTCAAACGATCGTAGGATTTCATGCCTGAGATAAAATGAGTCCCTTAGAATATACTCCAGCCTGTTTGAGAACAGACACATACACAGCAACGTATTCCTCTTTGCAGAAGCTTTCAGGTGACTTTCCAAAATCTCCACCTGTTTTTGACTGGTGAAACACCAGTTCCCTGATCCCCTCTATGGCAGCTCCCATGAAACAAAAGGCAACACTTAACACGGGCTGTTTAGATCTTACATACAGAGCATTGGTACTAGCAAAGAAGAGCTTACCTGCATGTCCTAGACACCATCCTCCACCATGGATGTAAACCACTGCCCTCCTCAGCCCATCAGATGCCTTTCTGGGCAAGCACAGACGGACGGTAATGTTGTTGAACTCTGTGTCTGTCACAGTGACATTTTCATCAGACGTGGGCATGACATATTCGGCAGTTGTCATCAGTATCAAAACTTCCATATAGTTCATCAGACCCAGATACTCAGCAACCCCAGCCTAAAGCCCAAGACAAAGGAAAACAGTAAGTTAAATAATAACAGCCTTAGTTACTCTCACAACAGGTTGTCTCAGGGATTAAAGCCATTTGATACTCTGTGCAAGCCTGTAAAGTTGCTGTAGAAGTTGCTAAGCCAAATGCTGCTGACCTGGGGGATTCACTGTCCCATGATGTCATACCATCCAGCCTGAGCAGTTCAGCTACCCTGTTGCCCATCACTTCCATGTGAAGCTCAGCAGCAGTGACTGGAAGGCAGCCCAGGCACACCACCACTTCTCATTGCTAAGACAATGACTGGCAGCACAAGCTTAAAGGATAACAAGGCTGCAACAGGTGATGTGGAAGAACGCAGAATCAGCCAAAACCTCCCAATTACCCAGCACAAGGGTCTGCTCGGTGAGTCGGACCTCCTCATCTTTCCAGACAGTGACCACAAAGCCAAGTAATAGCTGCCCCCATGATGGACTCCTGAAGCGAAAGCATCCAGTACTTTCAGGATGCCAAGGACACTGGTGGCACAAACACAATGATATAGCAATTTGACTTCAAGCTGCACAATAATTTTTAGTGATCAGTTCCATGCCAGTAGCCAAAGAGCATAATTTAGGGATGAGTACCCTTTCATTATTAAAAGAATGATGAACTTTGAGATGTTAAAAAGGCAGAAGTCTATTTTTTGCCATTTTACTGTGATCCAGCTGTTTCATTTCTTCAGCTTACATATAAAAATTCCATTACTTACGTACCTCTGCATTTCTCTATACAATGAAGAGGTACTACTACTGAATAGCAAAACAAGAGTCATGTTTATTGTTTATTCCACATCATCAGCAGATAAGACAAAATACATGTACCACTGTACCTTCTGAAGCTGTTACCTACTCCCACCATCCTTGAGGAGGATTGAGCTTTATCTGGGTCATGCAGTCCTTCCATTACATTGGTTTAATGTTTCACAATAAAAGCTGAGAATAACTCTGCCACCAATGTTCTGATTCCCAGCAGTCCTCTACCAGGGAAACAGTTCCCTGATGAATGAACAGGCAGAAGAACATCTCTGGTGTGGCATCACTGCTGTCAACCACGCTGGCTCCAGCCTGACTCCAATAAAGGATGATCCCAGCGATTCCCTCACCTGGAGAGACTCACGGGCCAGGAGGAGCATCCACCAGGAGAGGAAATAGTGAAGACACTAACCAGGATCTCTGTCTGCCTGACAGGTGCTTTAGTCTGGAGGTCCTACACACCCATGAGGTTAGCTTTCTACAAAGATTTGTTTTCCCAGAAATGTTGAGCAGTTGCAGAGCAGCACTGGAGCCCCAGCCCTGTGCAGCCCTCAAGGGAAGGGAGCAGAGGGTCCTTGAGTGTCCTGGGCATCGTCAGAACCCCAGGCAGAGCTACGCAAAGGAACGGGAAAACTTTCCCATGGACTGCACAGAAATTCCCCAACAGAAGAGTTCAGAACCCAGGAGTTGCCAGCTTATAATGCTGTTAAAGCAGTTTCCATTGAAATTAATATTTTAGAAATTTATTATGAAATTCTATGGTTCTAAATGAAATTACAGTTATTCTAAAATACTAAATAAAATTTAAAAAAACCCAACCCCGATATCAAGTAAACCTACAGCTGAAATGCAAGCTCCAAAGAGTAACATTTATCAGCTTTATCTCTCTGGCATCATGCCAATGTAGACAGACTAAAGGATTTCAGAATCTCTTTCCATCAATAGGTATTTTAAATCATGAACATAAAACTTCTTTTCAAAACGTGTGGCTTCCATTACACTGATTTTTTTGGCACACAAGAACAAACCCAGGTAAAAACATTTCCAACTGCATTTGCTACAGACTGTGCAAGAAATGCAGATCCAAATGACTCCCTCCAAAACCAGCAGCTCCTCAAAGGGAGCATCATATTTCCTCACAGCTGCCTTCAGGGAACTGTGACCAGTAAACATGTGACCAGTGGTTGCTTATACATACATATCTCTGCCTATGCCCCCGCCTTTTTACCTCTTACATTGGATTAAACGGTGTTTAGACAAACTTAGTTCTCACATTGCTTTTAAGATATTGAAATATATTTTAAAACCATCAAACATCTGTAACAGACAACAAAAGACAAAAAAAAAAAATAATTTCACAACGACTGAAAAAAAAATAAAGTCATTATTTACTACCCTGAGAAAGATGGTGTGAATACCTATTTAAACAAAAAATTAGCCAGAATAGAGATTGACTGTGGGTAGAGCATGATCTCAGCCACACGAAACACCAGCAACATAAGGAACTCCTACCATGTGCACCCTCCTCAAAGTACAGGACCTTGCACTTCACAATGCTGAACTTCATAAGGTTGGCATCAGCCCACCTCACAAGTGTGCCAGGGTCCCTCTGGATGGCATTCCTTCCAGTGTATCCACTGGACCACACAACTTGGTGTCATCAGCAAACTTGCTGAGGGTGCACTCAATCCCACTATCCATGTCAGCGACAAAGATGTTGAACAAGACCGGTCCCAACACCGATCCCTGAGGGACACCACTTGCTACTGTTTTCCAACAGGAAGAAATATGTTGTATTGCATTTTATACTTTCTTCATATATTTTCTCTTAGATTTTGTACATGTGGTACTTCCAGAAAATACATGACGGATTTTGTGCTTAAGCACTACAGAAACAGAAACTGTCTTATTTATTCTTAGAGGCTGTTCCCCAGCTACACATCACATAGACTTGAGACATTATAATGAATAAGATAATGGAGATGTTCCCAGCCTCCCTTCTGCAGTGGGATGGGTACAGATTCACCAGCATTCTGTAGGCTGGGCACACCAGTGGCACCAAGCATAGCTGCAACCCTCCACAGGGTAACTCAGGACAGGATCAAGCCACCAGCTTCCAACCAGCCTCTGGAGTACCTCAGCACTCATGGCCGTGCCTGGCAGAGACCTGGAGAACAGCCTGGGACTGGCACAGGTTTTATTCAAGCCAACTCGTACATTTCTCCAGGTCAGGAAACCTGAAACTGGAGAAAATCTTGCATAATATGGCTCAGAAGCTGGAGAGCTCCCCAGGACCTATTAAAGCAAAAACAACAGGGCATAAGTTTGCTATTTCATGGCTTTCTTGGAATGTCCTTTTGGGAGCTTGGAGACCAACCTCTTGCTGAGCTGCGTTTGGGGGTGGAAGCATTATTTCTCTTTTTTCAAACCAACATCAGGGAGTCAGAAAGACTAAAACAGAGTCCCCTCCACAAATTTAGACCTACTAGTAAGTGATTATATATTGTTGTCTATAATCAGATGATCATTCAGAATGTACTTAGGATGCTTTAGATTTGCTTCAAACCTAATTTGCACTCATGCAGCTCCAGGAAGGCCATCTTCATCAGAGCCCCTTGGATTAGTTTTGCATGTGGTTGGAGCACAGTTACAAAACATGCTTGCCCTGCAACACTGCTGCTGAAAACGCACTTAGGCTTAACAGGCAGCCAGCACAGCAGCCAAGAAAGACACCAACTCTACATTGAACTGAAAACACATAGTCCTCCAACACTGAAAGAAAACGCTTCTGTTTGCTGAGCACTGCTATGCTGCAGGTCAGACTGAGCGAGCAGACACGAGACACAAGTTATCTGTGACATACCCTCCTTGCAGACTACCTCTGAAAGAAGACTGAAGATGGGAAGAAGCAAGATCTGCATCAAGAGTTCAGACTGCAGTTTCTTTCTTACCACTTTTTCATCTCTCACCACTCAGACCTCAAAACACAAGATCAAAACAAATAAAGCAGCAGAGTCCATGAGTAAACACATGCAAAAATCATCTCCCCCTTCCCAAACCCACTGCTCCCTTCTGCTGGTTGTGAAGACCTGAGAAAAGGCCTCCACTCCAATCAAAGGCTGTCTGACACAGGGATGGCTTTGTAGATCAACACTGGCTTTTAGTTACTGTCCAGAAGTGTGATGCTCAGCGTATTCTGCATCCACCAGAAAAATCATGGACTTCTGAAAAAAACCCACGTTTTAACTGAAACAACAGAAAAGACAAAATCCCAAATTCTTGCACTTTAGAGCAAACAGTGTGGGTGTCTCTGCCTGCAGCAGCCAAGTCTTGGCAGCAGCATGTCTGAAGCAAAACTAGAAACCTCTCCCCTGGCTCCTTAGACCTTCCTATCAATACATTTCGTGGTGGAGAACGAAGCAGTCTCAAAATGTTTGCAGTCACCCAGAAAGA
This sequence comes from Loriculus beryllinus, assembly GCA_039877255.1. Lineage (NCBI taxonomy): Eukaryota > Metazoa > Chordata > Aves > Psittaciformes > Psittacidae > Loriculus > Loriculus beryllinus. Next base: position 32,744 of record JBCJKH010047050.1, read on the forward strand.
TGTCTGCAACACTCGCTTCCTCTCCTCCCCACAAACGTGCATCTTTGACCTTTATTTTCAGGCCTTGGTTACACTGCTGCAGCCACCACTGTGCACTACATACAGGCTGGACTCAAAACATCTCCCAGTTTGAACTACAGCAGTGTTAGTTGTGCATGGCATGCAGCCTCACAAATTGCTTGCAAATGTTTGAAATGGCTGTAACGTGACTGTAAATGAAGCAGAAGCTAGGGATGTAGCATATATAAAAATAGCATGGAAAGACAAAGATCCCGTTGTTGGTAAATACTGCCATTTAACTACAAATAGGGTAAAATAGCGCTGCTTTTCCAGAATGTGATGTATGGTTCTGTGCTGCTTATAGCTAGATAACATTTTTGGTAACCAAGATCACAGTGGTATTAATATATATATATATATAACAACTATAACTAACTTTGTGTAGTTTTTAGGATCATTCTGTCAATGGATTTCTATGAAACCACAAAAATCAGTAGTATTTAAGTGCTCTAGTTTTCACTTCTGACATGCAATACAATATTTCTGCAGAAACTCAATGTACAGGCTCTGAGGAACAGGAAAATTCAAGGGCCAGTGCTATAGCTGCAGAAGTTCATAAAACAAAATAGACTTGTTTGCATTTGTCTATCTGTAATCACATTACATATTACATTTCCAGTTACTCTGAATATCCTTCTTTTATTTTGACATTGCACAGTAAATCTCTTCTAAGTTTCTTTACGGTCATACCTACAGTAAGTTTAATGCTTAGTACTACTGTACTTCACTGAGTGTATTACCGTACATATATACATGTATGACACATACTACCATATCTCTATTAGTCAGAGGCACCAGGAATGCCCTCTGCTCCATAGAGCTCTCCCCCTAGCTCAGCACCAAGCTCACCAGGTGTTCGAGAGTCCTGAAAGTAGCTGAGATGAACATCACTTTCCAAGGCTCCTCAAAGTCCGCTGGCATGGGACTGTAGACGTAGTAAGCAAGGATGACAGAGGCAAGAAAGAGGCACAGCAGCTTGGATCCCATGTCTACAGGCACAGCTCCTCCCAGACCAACTGGACTAAGAGCTCTCACTGACTCTTTAAGAGCTACAAGCCAGCACACACGCACAGGGCAAAGTTAATCCCGTGTTTTTTTTGGATCCCAGCCAGGAGGTGATTTCTCATTGGATCGCCTGGGACAGAGGTTATTCTACCATGCAGCTCCAGAGAAAACATGTATTTTCTAGCAAGGCATTCAGCAACTTGGAGTTGCCCCAGCACTGAATCCCAGATTAACTATTGAGGGTCCTCCATCCCCTTTACCCAATTTCATGCATTTGGCAACAACAGCCAGCAGGAAATCTCAGGAGGAAAGGAGCAGTTGAAAAAGCAAGGAATATGGCCAACAAACCAAGGGCTGCAAGAACGTGAATTTAACTGCAAAAAGATATATTGAATATTCAGGAGCTGTTAGCTGCCACTTCTTACTGCAGCTGCACAAACACAGCCCAGCTTACAGCAGTACCCAGCAGGATGAGACCACAGCAGCATGTAACCCAATCTCATTCCTTAGGCAGTAACAGGCACCTCCTGCTTTGGCAGAGCACACCCTTCATCTTGTACTAACACACCAATCCAGTTGTGTGATAATAGGTTTTGCAGGAAAAATAAAAGCAGGGCAGGGCTTCTGTGAAATGTGAAAAATTAGATTTAATTGCCATTATTCTCATGATTAAGATTTCTATACATCGCCCATTTCTGCATAAGGTGGACTCTCAAACGGATAATAATAATTCCACTAAGAATACACTACAAGCACAGGCATACACAGAGAGTGAAAGGTAAAAAGAAGAGCTGCAGCACCAGGACCCCTGCTTTAGAGATGAACTGAAAAAGTAAAAAGGTCAATTAGAATTTGTCTTATTTCTTTTGCTGAAGTTTCACCAACTGCAAAAAAGCACCGTCCCCTCCCATTCTCTCACACTGAGCAGCCCTTGGGAATGAAGCAGTAGAAGGACCAGAGAGCATGAAGCACCACAGAAGACAAAGATGAGCTGTGTGCCACCTGCCCAAATGCAGACAGGGAGTGGGCCTTAGTCAGCCTTTAAAATGTTTTTCTTTATTGGAGTTCTGGGCACCTCCAAAATATCAAAGTGTCTTAAAATTCCTGCTCAGCTCAGGCTGGGCCATCCTGCTCTCTCATCACTCCTTCTGTGGCACAACAGTCAGTCACAGTCCAATGTTCTTGACACCACTCCAACAAAAACAAGAGACAACACACCTGTGTGGTCACTTCGTCCATCCCAGAGACCAGTGCAAGGTGCTGGGGACAGGGGAAGATCCCAGGGAGGCAAGGGTGCCATGGCTTCATGCCCCAGGTCCAAGCAGCAGCAAGACTGCTACTGCATTCCCAGCAGGCATGCACATGGTAATGCGTGTGCACACAGGGCTGGACAAGCAGATCAGCAAACCCCATCTTCTCTTTTCTGCAGCTCGGATCACCTGGTGGCCTCTTCCAGCCTCAACCATCCTGTGATACAGTGCAATAAAACTAGTCACACAATATACCCTCCTTCCTATTTTCTTTATTTTCATATATTCCAAGCCACTGGCATTTCAGAAAAGGAAAGAAAAAAAAATGTAAACCTAAGTGGACTAAAGCCAGAGTTAAAATAACAATGGAGAGAAATATGTGGTCTTGTAACTTACATCTGTTCATACCAGCGTATATCTTCACCAGCTTCCACTTGTATTACATGTCTGCGTACTGCACTCCTGCAGAACTACTGTGAAAGAATCATCCAAGTCAGATAAGTTGTGCTTAAGCAGAACCTGAGGAAACTGCATGCTTTAGGAAAACATGCTGAGAAATAAGATTTCAAAGCAGAAAGCATTTGCAAGGCTGTCTAGCAAAAAAAAAAGTATTGTCTTGCCTAAGTGAGAAATAATTGAGTACAATCTGGTTGTGATTCAGCCCTTTATAATAAGATAGTCCAAAATATAAGACCTAAACAAATGATTGGCCAAAGCTGCAGTACAATCCTCTGATCCACATTTAGGCCTGCTGTTTATCAGTAGGTCTATTTCTAGAGAAAAAAAAAAAACAAAACCGAGCAATTGGGGTAAAATTATCTGACTTATTGCAAAAATAATTCTTTCTCCTTGTCTGTTGAACTGGTGGCCCCAGTCAGCCTCCCTGGGGATCCCTCCCACCCTTGCCCACTGTGCATGGCACCTACTGACCCTTCAAATCATAGGGGTCCTACACTACCCGTTCACAACCTCACATGCTGGGCACATCACCAGTGCAGCGCTGGCTGGACTGAGGGATGCTTTTGGTGGTGTCAGCACCCCCAGGATGCCAGGGTGGCCCCACTGTTAAGAGAGATGCTAATTTGATTCAGTGATGACTGTTGAGTTTTTATACATCCACGCTGAGAAGGTCACGTCTTCACTGGGGTATGGAGTAACAGCTTACTAAAATAGCAGCCAGGGCCTGGAAGAGGCACACGGGCTCTATGCTTGAGCAGGCTCAACATGCTCCAGTTACCCACCTGGGTGGCAGGGGTCCAGGCATGCCACTGTCCCATGCTTGCCAGAACAGGCATGTCAGGCTGCGGACAAGTCAGCCATGGGTGCTCAATCCACCCAGACAGGGCTCCAGGGGCTAAAGGATGGAGATGCAGGTCTTGAAGGGGGATGAGGGGAAAAAAAATAGCAGGGACTGGTGGGACAGCACCTGTCCACCACAGGGACATGTGGCAGCAGGCAGGCAGTCTGGCAGGGCAGAAACTTGTCCCAAGCTTCAGTGGGAGGAGGGCAGATGTCCCAGGCACCTCTGTCGGCGCTGCTGGTGCTTGCTGCTGCAGCTATTGTACAGGCATGAAAGGAAAAGAACAAACACACTGGTTAGTTGCGCTACACAACGTGGTTTTCTCATTCCTGTACAGTATTTTAGGAAGTAAACTGAAAAGCCACCTGGAGGCAGCACAGCACTGTAGAAGCTGATTTTTCCACCAAGTAAGGGCACTTACAGGCATCCAACACCCTGTGAGAAATACCCATTATGTAAGTCCTTCTCTCAGCAGGGAAAGGATCAGCTGCAAGCATCACCCAGAGATTTGAGAACAAGGAAGAAGAACACAAAGCAACACTGGACCTAGTAAAAGTTGTTCATGTTTGCCTGCAGTGAGACAAGTGGCAACCTTGCAGTAAAAAGCAAAAAGTTATTCTTCTGTCCTTAAATACCTCTGATGGACATCCAACAGACAAATGATATAGTTAGAACAGTGTGTAGCTCAAAGTACCCTTTGAAAGGCAGCAACCCCACATCTGCTGTAACAAGGTCTTTATCCAACACAAGAACGCACAGTAAATAAGTTATTTAGGAGCCAGCTTATTACAGAACACTAAAGCAAATGACAGAAAATCCACACCAAACCTAGATAAATACTTATTGACATTGTTTCTGACTTGACTCATGAAACCCTCAGTGTTCAATTGCTGCATTTTGTTCAGCAAGAAACTGAGTTGCATTTCAATAAGCAAGTTGTCCCATGTCTCCAGTGTTGCATTTTCCATTGTTCTAATAGCTGCATTTCATACCAACAAGTTCAAGAGCTTCATGGTACTGTACTGTTTATCCCACCACAATTGAATTGTCTTCCAGCCTTCCCTCAGTAGATTAAAGAGGCTGTTGTTTGTGCCCCTCACCATTGGGGATCAAGACTTCTTAACACTGGAGACAAAATAGCATTCATTGCCCAAAGGTGAGGACAAATCCTTTGCATGCCAAAACTTGGGCACATCTACAGGGAAAGAGAACCAAAGCCTCAAGCAGAGGCATCAGCAGGAGATCAAAGCATCACTGGACACCAGCAGGACTTTTATCCCTCAGCTGGGGAAGGGAGGAGACCTGCTCCCAGCAAGAGGATGACATCATGGAAGGCCAGGAGTGCTGCTGCCACTAGGCACCCGAGGACGCATGCACCATTCCTGCTGCTCACCTGCAACAGCTTTCCCTCTTCTGTTCCTCATTCCCCCAGCGGCAGTCCTGCTCATCTGTGCCCATCCAACCAACCCCACCTTTTTGGGATGTGCCATAAACCAGCCTTCCCACTGCCAAGGCACAGGTACCTCAGTGAGTGAGGATGTGGATCTTCGCCTTCCCAGCCACTGCCTTGAGCAGTTGCTTAATTTACCTTTACCTGAGACAGCTCTGAGCCAGCAAAACAGCAGCAAGTGTTCAGTGCACAGGGATAAAGCCCGATACTGCCAAGGGTCAGGAGGGAATGGAGCAAGGAAGAGCCCTGGCCTCCTCACCTTATCACAGTCTTGGGTTTAGGTTACCAGACCAGAGCTGTCCCTGACCAGCAGATAACTAGAAGGTGATATTTGACAGGAATGGGTGAACAGTGAATCCTATTTTTGAAAGAAAGAACAAAGTTGGCTTACTTTTTCATACATCCTTTTTTGGCCCCAGAAGACTCTTACATATCCACCCAATCTCTACAGAATAGGTTTGAAAGCACTAGTTTATAAATGAATGGGCATGCTGGTATTCACTCTGAATTAAACAGCTTTTGGTTTAATATTCAGAAGCTAGTACTGTATTTCATATCACTTAACTAAGCTTCAGTCAGTTATTTCTACTTTTACTTCTCCATTGTTACTACCCATACTTTTTAATGTTCTTATAGAACTGGAAATTGGCCTGGTTTTATAAAATGAAGAGATAGCATTCACAAGATGTTTTAAACAAGAGAATTTGGACACACTTTTCCCATCTGTTTTTTATTACTGAATTGTAAGTTGCATAAATAGAAACAAATGTCTTATGTGAAAATATATTCATACCCTGAACTGAAAAAAAAAATATCACTGAAAATAAGCTGAAATTTAACACATGCAGCACTTCTTAATACATGACAAAGCAGCAATTCAATAAATATGGCAGGTTCATTAAAATATCCAACAAAACATTTTCTAACTCAGCCTAAAAATATCAGACCAAGATAACAGGAGATTTCAAAAATCAATATTTTTCTTTTGATGTTTTGAAAATGAAATGTTACCACCACAGCAAAGATAGGAAGGAATACAAGAGTGGTATTCTTTGCATCTCCTTCACTTCTTTGTGCACAGGTTGCAAGAGCAACAAGTACAAAGAGCAGCCCAAAGCAACTCATGGGCACTACCCATGGAGACTGGCAGCAGCCAGAAGCCTTCTACCTCCTCACCTCCTGTACTCCATGTTCCTCTTGCTCCATGCAACCTCACTCCAGAATCCTGTGAAGAGGAATCCCTCTGCCTTGGAGGTGACATGGAGGAGGATTGTGATGGGTGTTCAGCTCATTCCCTGAAGAAATGAGTTAAATAGAAGTCTGCAGCATGCGAGATTATTTTTTTGCATCTCATTTTACCCAAACCCATTCCTCTCCCAAGTGAAGAAAAATGCTCAGCAGAGAAAAGCTGCAGAGCATGTGGGTACACTATTCCATAAGAGCCATGCCACTCAACCACTCTGCCTTAGAGGTAGATCAAGACAATAAACTACCTCAACTGAACTCACATTAAACCAGAAATTTACACATACTATAAACCACCGTCATCAATTTGCATTCTACCTCAAGTTTCAAAGTTCAAAACAACTTAAGAAACTGAGGCACCCAAACTTAGAATAGAAGAACCATTTTGCTGTCACCTTCTATGTCCAGCTTCTGAATGTTCACATAGTTCTAGTTTTCACATAGTTTTTCATTTTTACAAGCAGCAGCACAATATTTGAATTTGGGATCCAGAAGTAGAATGCAGAAAAGTTTAGATATGCCATCTCAGGGAACAGGGACCCATAAAGACCAGTGGGTCTTTATGGAATCAGCAGGAATCTTACATAAATCTTATCAGCACTGCTTTAATTTTAAGTCCAAAGCAGTCATTTTGGAAATTGGAATGGCTGCCTGACAGACCGCTAATCAGGAAAGAAACAATCTGGTAAATGCTTTCAGCAAATGAGTCTTTAGATTTGTTTATTCCAACATACATTTGAATTTATGAATGCACATATCATACATACGCATGCAGAAACATACTTAAGTCTGAAATCCGAAATTAGCAGTGCTTTGGGACTGCAGAGTCAATGGGCATGCCAAGGATGATGAATGGAAGAGATGTTATTCAAACAAAGGTCTATGTATTTTTCTAAATGAGTTGCAATGGTATTTGAGGGGATTAAACTGTTGTTAAAACAACAAAGCAGCTCTGAAATGTAATTTCAATCGCAGATGAAAGAAAAGCATGATGAAAACCAGTATTTAGTTATTTTTGCTGTTTATCTTTCAAAATAAACACTGAGATGTTTTAAAAGAATATATACAAGATTACAGAGAGAGTTCCCATTTGTTCTGGAGTTCATGGGGACTGATTCTTTCCTAATTCTCCAGGGACACAACAAGACCATTGATTTGGGGCAGCCCAATTATCTTGGGCTGTGCATGAGATCAGATAAATTACTGCAGGCTCTTTCCTGATATTATAACCTACAAATTCAGAGGAGGAAGTTCATGGTAATCCTGACTTGCGCAGATACAAAGGGTCAGAAAAGCTGTCAAGTCCAACAAGATCAGTTACTGGAATGGGACTGCAGGATGCTGTAGCCTAACTGCACAGAGAGACACAGTCTGTCCTGCCAAGGCATCCGTCCAACTCTGCTGGGAATGTCCCAGCTCCTCTCCAAAACCGCTGTGGAAGGCAGCCAGTCCTGTACAGCTTGAGGACACGTTGCTCTCTCTGCCCCCACTCCCTTCCTCCAAAATTAGCAAGAAAGTTATGAAAATAACGATGGGGATTGTAGTATGCTGGAGAGGCTCCTCAATGCTGTTAACAGCTAAAGCCACAGTGAATAAGACTATCAGAAAATAACTATTTATATGTATCTAATTTTTATTAAAAAAATTATGCAGTAGTATCAGGAATTTAATTGATAAGGAAACAAGAAGTTACATGAAACTGTTCATAGCTTGCTTGTATCAATATAGACCAGGCAATCTTTGGACAGCAGGGAAGCACTCAGCAGGAACAGTTCGCACTATCTCCAGCAGATTTTCTTCATGTTGGCACCTCCTAGAATTTGGCCAGCTTTAGCAAGTCAGATTCTTCAGCAAGAATGAATGAATGGCCTGAAATAAAGTAACCACTAGACTGTGTTCACAAACACACATGCAAATAAACCGATGTGCTTTTGACTCTGCAAGTTAAATGAGGAAGAAATATGCCTACCAAAAGCGGCAGCCCCACAGCTCCTGCTCAGAGCTCCGCAGGCACACCATGGGTTTGGCAGAGCTCAGAGCACTGTGTCTGCAGGATAGTGCACTATCACAGGTGCTCTGCTTTATGTCTCCTTCAGACGAGTGCAACAGATAGGGACCAATTTTTCCATGCCAATTTTCCTGTTTGTATAATGCTGTCTGAAGTCAGCAGGGCTGTTATGACCTGCTCTGAAAATCTGTACTGAGGCAGCTGAAACACAAACCTGCCTCATTCTACTGCTCCCAGCTCCTGAAAACTCAGCATCTGTGTATGATGGCATGGAAAAGCAGAGAGGAAAGCAGTTTGATGGTACCTGAGCCTGGCCACATGGACATACCAGAGCTGTTTGCCATAAGAGCACCCTACAAGATGTCACTACTGAGCAGATTATTACCCTTGTGACTCTAAGTACTTTTCCCACTGCCCCATGTAGATAGCCTGTGCAACTATCCACTGCCAGAACAGCACTCCTTGTGAGTCTGTTCAGTGTAAATGCTTCAATTTGAAATTACATATTAATCAAAGGAAGTGAACCACTCCTGGGGAAAACAAAAAGGGAACCAAGCATGAGCACTTCCCCAGACGGACCTGTCAACCCAGATTAAATTGGTCAAGGAAGTACCTTCCTGGAACATGTGGAAGTACAGTCATATATAACTATGGTGCCAAAAGGACAAAAACTTTCACCTCCTTGGTTTATTTCTCTGTATCACATGAAGTATCTACAGAAAGACAGATATTTGAAAATACAGTGCAATTTATCTATGGTAACAATTCACCATTTCTACAGTTTTTAGTGTTTAGTTTCTAAAGCTAAAGCTCAGACTCAGCAAACACCTTTCTTTCAGCATCCTGTGCATTTCATAACAGAGCTGCATGGAGTTCTACATCCTTTGGTTCAAGTCTGAGTTCCTGATTGCAAAAACTTTCTCCTGGGAGAGGCAGCAGCCAGCCTAGTTTCTCCACTTGGCAGCACTTCGAAATAAGGTTATGTTCACTTACAAAGTTAGTGTTAGCAGCTGAAGAAGGATATGTGCATACTTCCTTTCATCTTCCTGAGCTCTATACTTCACACAGTTCTTGACAGATATTAAATCAACTGCACAGGATTAATTATTATTTAAAAGTGTATTCCACTAATACAAGTAGAGACCAGGAAGAGATGAAGATGTCTCATATCAAACAAATTGGTCATGTCCACAAGCTAGTCTGCATTGCTAAGCTACATGAGCAGAATAAAACAGGAAGCACACTCAAATATTCTGGATCATAAGTTGGGAAAAAATTAACAGGGGAAGAAAAAATAAATCAGTACCATCAGTCTGCTTTGAAATGAGAAGCACTACAGTTTAAGAAACTAAGGGCATACTAAAGGCATTCCTGGAACAGTTACCAGGAACTCAACATCAAATCTGCCCAAGAGCTGAGGCATCAGAGGTAATGCACATACCCTCTTCAAGATACCTCCAGCTCACACTTCAGCATCCCCTCAATATCTTCATTTGCATCCACTTTGAACTGATTGACTCCAATCAGGAATTTTACACTATACAGTACCAAAAATAAGTGACTTCAAAGCATAAGTTGCCCACTCAAAGTACAGGGAATATTAAGGAGTACTGACAACTTGCATGTCTAATGGTCTAAAATTATTTTGTATTATGCGTGAACTATGGTCAGTTGTTCAAATTACAACTTGATTCATAAACAAAGACAATAAATTAAATGAAACATGAAACAAAACATATTGAAAGCATCAGTCCTGAGCCTTGGGTCTACACATCATTTTTCCCCATATTAATGCTCATTTTTTATTTCCCATTTTGTTTTTACAGGAATATTTGTAGACAGCATATTTTATGATACCACAAATAAGACCTCAGTATTTTTCAGCTCTGTCAGCATGTTGCCTACCCTGACCATACCCAACTGTATTTCAAGTATGAAAAGTCCAAATTTACAGTTGAGGATAACAGTGCAAAAACTGGTTTTTACATTTTTTTTAAAGATCTTGTTTTACTAGATAGTATTTTTTAGTCTAAACATGACATATGCTGAATAAGGGAAAAATGTTGATCTTGGGGGGACTTAATCTGCTTAATTGTTCACATTATGTTAAGAAGCTTACTCAGTACATTTGCTTTGGATTTTAGCTCCCCAGAGTCTGCATATCTGACCTGTACTGACTACCAAGTTACTCAGTAGCCAGAATTGTGCTGTTTCCCAAGCTACTGATCAGTGACATTGCACAACAGCCTATCTGCAAAGACATTATATTAGTTTAATGAGCTTAATGTTAGATCTTATTAAGTGTATTGCTAAACAAAGTATATACCCCAAGATACTCTCAGAGGAAAATATACCAAACCCCTAAACATCCTGAAGGGAGGCTTGCGGGACCAAAACAGCCTTAACCAGGAGTTCTTTCTGAAGGCTGTGAATGCCGCCCCTGATTGCTTTAGACGTTTCAATATATCCTATGATCAGTGCAACTATTCTCACGGTGAATCTTTACAGCATTTAAAACCAGACAAACATGGCCACAGCAACATTCTTATGAACATCCAGTAATAAAGCGGGCAGAAACCTGTGTTAGAGTTTGGGACTCCAGATGTTGGAGGAAAAATAAATAGCAGAAACAGTTTTGCTGTCTGATTCATATGATTACAGACACTGTAAGGTGCCCCTCACTGTGAGGTTTATTTCATGGTTTCCCCACCACCACCCCCCAAGGCTATTTCTTATTCATGTTTATTTCCCAAAGCTATTCCTCCAGCACCTGCAGGAAAGGCAGCATGTGCACACCTTTCGGTAGTGATCTGCAAAAGGGTTTGCATTACATGAAGAAGTCCTGCTTTACAGAACAGAGACCACATTTCTGTGCAGGCCTCACTTATAGCAAAGTTTTCTTTAATTTTTGAAGCAGCAAATCTTGAATTTCTTAACTGGTTCCTCTTGTGAACAGGGAAGGAAAATAGCCAGAGTAATTCTCAGCAGCTGCTGAAAATGCTAGAGACTTTAGATATTTCTTTATGCAAAAGAACATTTAGCCAAAATGCCACAAACATTTGGCATTTCTTTTTGTGAAAGAAAGGTTAAAGGTAGTTAAAATGTTGAGCTGGCAATCACTTATCGCCTGAAGTCACACCTACATCAGTCTGCAGTATGTATTCAAACTCTTACTATGCTCAAGTGGAAAAAAATAGGCTCAACCAAAGTAAATTACACAACTCTGACATGTAAAATGACCTTACTGATCTTTGGAACATCGTAATACTCTGAAGAAATAGCGGTGACATTCAACTTGGGCCAACAGAAGGTTCAGCTTACGGGTAGTATTTGAAAATGTATTACCATCATCAACTCATGGAAGGGCTCTGAAAGATTCTGGGTAATTCCCCTGCCTGTAGAAACTGGTTTTAGCAGCAACTGCATTATGAAGACTTAAACTGCAGTTTGCTACTAACTTTCAGTTAGAATAAAATTCAAAACCATGAGAGACTGAGCAGTCTCTGCATGTCCCACAGATATCACATACACAACACATTCACAGAACTAGCAAATGTAAAGATTTCATCTTCATGTTTCCACAAAGATTATTATTGTGAAATCCTATTTTCACAATAAATGCATTTTTAAGCCAATCTTAACACTAACATTCTAGCTTTGACTATTCTCTGAATTCATTATAAAATCATGCATTCAAGTAAAATGAAACAAAACCCATTTGAAACAAGAACCCAAAGTACTCTCATTTGGACACATATTTTCTTCTCCCCTCCATCATTTTCACATGTCTGCATGCTTCCTGCTGTCAGCCACATCCAGACATACTGAATCAATACTCTCCCAGCAACTGCAGCCAGGCTGGAGCTGGGGAGCAGTGGAAATCTCAGGGTAGTCCAGGCCACAGAGATTTTAATAAACTGAAATTGAGAATTCCAGAGGTTTGAATAAACTGAAATTATCACAAAACATTGGCCAATTATTCAGAACAAAACAGTTCACTCACCACGATGAAACGTGCAGTAAACACTAGTGCATTAGGGAAGCTGAATGGTTCTGAACAACAGCTCAAACACAGCAGAGCTGAATGTCAATAGCCATACTAGATAACAGCAGTGTATTTTTTCAAAATACCCTGCAATAACAGCAGTGTATTTTTTCAAAATACCCTGCAAAGCATTTGGGATCATGGGTTACTTCTGGTTGTTCACAATTGGAATAACAATCCACAGTGGTAGAAATCCCTGCAGGAATGATCTCACCAGCTGTAAGGTCCAAAAGAGTGAAAATTTAAGTAAGGTCCACTTAAAGTAGCTCCATCTTTCAATCCAAAGCTGTATGAAAACTGGAAGAAAATAATACTGCGAAAAGCACTTGGTTGATGCCATTTAAGACCAAAGCAGAAATATGCGACCTCAGTAAACACAGTATTAGCAGAAACTCCTTTTGTGTAAGCATAGTCATGTCAACATACTGTTGACATTCACATTATTGCTTCATTTTTATCTTTTGCTAACTTGGGCTTAAGGAAGAAATATAAAGCGATAACTGACAAAAAAAATAACAAAGAAATAATAAATCTCATGCTATAAACACACCTATAGTTTAAGATGTCAGAGATCTCCCTCCCACCCTCAGTCAGAGTGAGCTGATGAGCACACAACACCTGGCACCCATCTCTTGTCTGCACTCCTCCCAGCTTCACTCCACAGTCTCCGCACCACTAGAAGAGCCATGCTCAGAAGGTCCCTGCAGCCTGGCAGCACTACCAGCCACAGGCACTCACACAGCCAGCCAAGATGTATATAAAATACTGCAGATCACACCAGAGCCCCAGCTGGAGCCCATTTCTCTGTTCAGATACAGAGCACCTGGTACCCACCATGCCTGTGGGTGCAAATCCCCTCAGTCCAGAATGCACCACATGTCCTATGGCAGAACCAGTAACCTTTCCTCCTGCATTCCTGAAACAGCAGCTCCTGCTTTCAAGCCTTTTTTTGTGTTTACATGGGTTTGGTTTTTTGGGGATTTTTGGTTTATTTTTTGTTTTTTATTTGTGTGTGTGTGTGTGTGTGTGTGTGTTTTGTGGGTTTTAGGTTTTTTTGGGGGGTTGGTTTTGGTTGGTTGGTTCTTCTTTTTAAAAAGTGCCTTTTGTTAAACTCCCTGCAGCACTGGCTGGGGGTACCAAACCTCAAAATCCCCCTTGTTCTTTCTTTTACAGAAAGGAAACAAAGAAATACATTGATTGTCCTGTCCTGCAATGCATTTTTAATTTCTTTTAAAGAAATTAGATTTCTTACACATCTCCAAGATGACCGTTACCGAGCCAAAATCACACTGCTAAACCCTACGTATGTGCCTTTGAACATTCATTTTGGCATCAGAGCTCCATATGCAACATGGCAAAAGGACAGAACAGATCAGTATTGCAGTACATTTCGCATGTAAAATTTAGCTCAAGTGTTAACCAAACAGCATCAAACTGCACCTACAAATACAAATGTAAAGCAATGGTACAGTAATTCCCATCTTTGTAACCTGGCTTACTTTCTAACAGCCTAATAACCACCATGGAGAGCTTTAGGGATTTGTGAGCTACAGTTCGACCAGAAATGAAGTCTGGATAAGCCCAGTGTCACTTGTAAAAGCATGAAAATGATGAGTGTTCAAACAGTGGTTGCTTGGTCATCACTGTTATTTGAATGTGAGCTTGTGACCTGTAACAACTTCCCACAGACAAAACATGAGGCTTTCTTAGATACTTCCTTCACATTTTATTACTTTCAGAGCTGTAAAGGTTGAAACTGAATGTAGTGACAAGAATTTTTGCTACAAACCCACCATACTTAGAGAGAAGCCTTCTGTGAATTTTTTTTTTTTTTAAAAATGAAGTAAAATTTATTCTTTATTCTTTCTGTAAGTCCTTATAAGCAGGATGTGGGATTTTTGTTCTTACTTTGTCTGTATTCCTATTGTACTGATGGCTGAACATAAAGAATTTTATGAGAGTCGCAGTATGCATTAATCTGATGTCCCTCTCTGTAGCCCAACTGCTTTTTCCAAGGGATAAGCAGGACTATCTCTCTATACTACTTTCACTATCTACCTGCTCACCAGTAAAAAGGCCAGAGTAACAAGACTATTTTCAGTGGGAAATATGTTATTCATTCTCAGTAAGTTAGTTGCAATGTAAAATCATTTTAATAAGCATTAAGAATATGGATTCACAATAACCAAGTGTGTTTATTAACCGAAGGACCATTACAGAGACATTTGTTCTATTTTAATACACCTCCAGTGCCCAGCTGGTTGCAGCAGTGCTGCAGAATTCCTACTCAGTCTCCAGCAAAAGACTAAAGATTCTCAAATTGAAGCTGAAATGACTTCAATGTATTTGCAATTGCAGTAGCATAATGGAATCCAGAAGGCTCATCAGCTCTAGTGCTCAGGTTTCTCCATTAAAACAGAGCGAGGCCCCATCATTCTCAATGGATGTTTTGAAGTAAAAGCTATCTACAACTATAATTCACCAAAACCTTTAAAATAATTTCTGACTCTAATAGTGCAAGCTAAGCAAATAACTCTCAAACTGCTTCTCTAGATGTTAAACAGGTTTCAAGACTCTACTTTTTGCCTATGGGATAATGAAGACAGGAATGTGAAATGAACTGCTTCTTTACAGAGACCAACTGAAAAAGGCAAACTAGAACATCAGTGCCTGCTGACTTCCCAGCAGCTTTCACACTCATAGCTTAGACTGCTTTGTACCCCAATCAGTTACAAAAGCATTTGGAAAGCACATCCCGTAGTTTTCTCGCATGTAAAATCATAAAACAAGCTGCAAGGGAATCCACAGCCATTGCCAGTAACTAACACAACCAAGTAAATTACTCCGGATACTAACAAGACTGAAAATACTGCTAGGACCTGGCCAAGGACTTGCCAAAAAGGGCTGACCAAAAACTTCACAGAAAAAGCCCCACAATGCAATTTGTATCAAAGATTAAAGAGCCATAACTCTTTTGAAATAACCCGTGATTAGCAACCAGCTTTTCTTGTCTCAGCTTATCCCATGCTAGCGTCCTTCCAAAAGCTTCTTATAACATTTTCATTTAAGACATAACATGCAATTATCACCACTGCATCCCGCACACTCCGAGGGATGTGGCAGGCAACAGGAGGTGCACATGCACAGCCAGTGTCACCTTCCAGAGGCTGCTGGGGAGAGGCCACACAGGCAGCGTGCACAGGGAAGGTGGGCACTTGCCAGGTCCTGGTTAAAAAGGATTCTTGGAAGCCTGCAGCAAGTATGTTAGTTTGGGGCTTCATCCAGCTTTCATCAGTCAGCAGAAAGTGTCTCCAAGGTGAACCGCATACCTGCAACAGTTCACATCCAGCAAAAGGGCTTTTTGCCCTTAGTAAGCAATACACAGATGCCAGGTTTTAAGTCCAGTGGGACTGAATCTAAATATAGAGCAATTCTGAGTGACAGTTTTAAAATAAAATTCTTTCTGGTCTTGTTAACCCTAATATAATGCATTTTTATAAGAAAAATGGCATTTTAAAATTCTAAAGTGCATTACAAAAGATTTAGCTTTTACAAAACAGCAAGAAAAAAAATCCACTTCAGAAGTATTCTTGCTTCAAGCCACAAAGAGGCAAATATAAGATGATCCCAGTTTATTTAAGTGGAAACTCTGAGTTCTCCAGAAACATCATCCCTCCTGCAATCCTGCTGTAAGCAGGAACTTTTACTGTCATCCCCACTGTAATCCTGCCACGACCAGAAATTTTTACTGTTTTTCCATTGACTGAATTCTTTCTGGCTAGAAACAAATTCTGGCTTAAGCTCCCTAAAGAAGTTTATTCTAGAGGCAATCACAAAAACAGTGGAGAGAACAGCAGACTACTTTGCTGGTAACTGCATCCAGAAGCAAACTGGCTACTAATTACAGCAGCCCCATGGCACAACTGGGTTCCAATCTCTCACCTGCAGTGGCATCCCTGTACCTGGTGGGGAAAAGTCACCTGGCTGGGGACTGACCCCAGAGGCTCTTCCCCATCATATTTTATGGGTTTTGCTGGGAGAGAGGAACATCACCTCCCACAGGGCAGGGACCAGAAGCTGTTAGTCAGTGGATGTGCACAGGAATGGACTGGACACAGAGTGTTTTTCCAGGCATTGCCATCCTTCACCCAGCCTCCTGAGACTCCTTCCCAGGTACCTGCCCAATGGAGAGTCTAACTGCCAATGTTTCAGCAAGATCAGCCCTTTCTTTTGTCAGATTTTCAGAAATCATCAGAAAGGAGAAGTAGATCCCAGTCAACCATCAAAGCCAAGAAAACTTCTATCTCTGGGAATGCGCTAATGCATTAGATGTGTCATTCAGACTCTCCAGCTTGTCTTGGTCTTGAAATACCAGTTATTTAAAAAACTACATCTGGAAATGGAACACAGCCTCCTAATGACTCTGCTTTGTGCCAGGCACCTACAAATAATTTAAACACAACCTGTTTGTGCAAGTAGAAGAGGCTCTCTCCCAGCTCACTTCCATAGGCTCCCTCCACAGAAAAACCTCCATGTGATAATTCTGGGCTCTCCTCCACAGCAGTGAGGAGAGGGCAGTACAACATGGACAAACCCCCAAGAGATTCCTATGTGGAAGACACACCTGACACTAGCATTCCAACACTAGCCAGCTTTATCTACAAGACTTTTTTTTCTGGAAAGCAAAGCAAAACCGTACACTTCCAGTAGCAGTCAAAAGGCAAGAGCAAGAAAACAGGGTATACTATGGATTTAAAAAATCCACGTTAAATAAAGTACATTGGAGGACTGTAAAGTGTGACCTAAATCAGAGCCATTAGCAGGAAGAGTACCATCACCAGTGAACATCTGGACAGTTAAGGTTAAACTGCCATATTAAGGGATTAACAAAACACTTAACAACTGCCAAGACACTGACAGGCTTACAGAACTCCTTGGATCACCCAGCTGACTTGACCAAACAGACTTACATCAGGATATTCTGATTTGTTTGTTGGCTTCAACTAAGCTACTGAGTATTTCAGTTACATCAGATTTCCACGTGCAGCCTGTGAATCAGGAGGAGGATCTGCCTTATTCTTATTCTTGCTTTCTATTTGTTTTTCTGAAAAGTTCATCCTGTAACCAGAGCCACAACACTCCATATATACTTGGGGCATGAAAAGCATCTCAGAAAGCCTAACAAAAAAACACAAACACTGTCATGCCTATGTGAGTTTGTATCTAAGGGCTTAAAATACAGAAATATTTTAATATGATCCTATTGCAAAGAAATAACTTTCCAAGTTTTAGTCCCCATTTTTAGCTATTGGGATGTGCGTTAAAGGACCATTGATAAAATACGTTACTATTTGCACTCCATATTAAACTGCTCCCTGGCTTGTCTGTCAGTGACAGACATTATTTGTTGTAATTCTGGGATGTACTTGCTGTAACACTTGTTCTGGCCTCCAAGGTTTAGACAGACCAATTTCTGGTAGATTCCTCCCCCTCAAAGTTCCCCAGCCTCCTGCCTTCAGCAATTCTGCCTGAGCTGCCTTCAGTTCACAGCTGGAGCTTCTCTCCCAGGGTTGTCCCCTTTGAGAACAGCAGTTGCAGCTGATCTATGGTCTTGCTTTTTAGCCCTTACAAATTTGTGTCCATTACAGATTCTTTGAAGTTCTTTCAAGGGCTCTATACTAAGAGCACTAAGCCAGAGAGAGACCTGACAAAATGCCAACATTTCCACCCACCCTTTGATTATTAACGTTTAGAGAAAACACCAGACATATTTAGAGCCAAAGCAAACATTTTTCTGTGTTACTGCTATATTTTGCACCTGAAAGGCTGATATATAGAAAAAACAACAAAAAAACCCTAACCAACCAAACAAATAAACCCAAAAAGAACAACCAAAAAACCAAAGAAAACAAAATAAACCCACCAAATCCAAAAAACAAACCAAAATCAAACCTCTTTGATGCTGAAAGAAGGCCAGATAGATGCTATATAAACCATACTCTAAAACTTCTTGTAAATTTAACAGACCTCCCTGACACTTTCAATTCTAAAGGATTACTTCTACCCCTCCCTTTGGTTAAAAAATAATATACATATACACACACTCACACATCTCCAAACCAAACAAAACCCCACAGAAGCAAGCAGAAGTACAGACAAGAGATAAGCCGACAGACAAAGGAAAGGAACCTCCCAGGTCACCAAGTTTTGTGCTGCTGCACACAACCTTACAGCAATGTATTTCAAGAACAGGCACACCATCTTCTGAAGGAGGAAAAGAATTCCCACCTGCCAAATTGAGCCAAAGTGCCAGAAATGTTGAACTCCAGTTCAGTGACACAATTCCCATGAAAGCTCGTGTTTCTCACTGTCTTCAAGAATTAATCCCATGAAGTCATTCAGGGTAATTACTTCAGAAATGGTAGATGTGCTTAAATATCAAAAGAAATACAATTCTCTCTATGAACGAAGGCAGATATGCTATGAAAAAAAACAAAACAGCCACTGAGCCGTTGAGTAGTCTGACAGCACAGCAAGATAATGCTGCCGTATCTGTCTATACTCACACTTCACCTCAGACTTAGCAGGAGAATGCAAGGTAGAAATAGGAAATAATAATATTAATAATAATGATAAATCCCTTTCAATAGTGTTGGCACTTACAAGTGATGACTTCCGTTTCTTGGCCTGTTGCTCATTATTCCACACTTTTTATTAACAACTTTCAGGCAAAGCCTTTTCAACAGCCATTAAAAACATTTGAAAAAGTTTTCAGACTCTAAAACGGCTTGTGCTAGCTATGGGGAAACAAATTTAGCCTGAAGAGACACAGAGAGAGACCAGAGCACAGATGCTGAGAAGGTCTGGGAAATCAATGCAAGTCCTCCAACCCATTCCTTGACCCAATCTTCTCCACCCTCTCCTTTCTCACTTTCTGTAAATACTACCATGCAAATCGGAGAGAAATGGCTTTTCAAGCATATATTAGAGATTTGTCACATTTAAGCCCACATTAAGTGAAAAAGTATGTCAGCAGTGCTATGACTCAAAAGTCCAGGTGCTTCTTTGCTGCTAGCAATGCTTGAGCAATATGCCTTCAGCAAAAGAAGCACAGAATGAAAAAAAGATATTATCAATTGCCTATCAGGCAAATAGGCAAACATTGCCTAGACATAGTCAGCAAGAAGTGTGATAAGAAATAGAGCTGATAGTTATCCAAGACAGATCACAGGATATTTCATGGTAGAAAATTCTATTAAATACAACCACAGCAGTAATAGCAAAGTTCACCAGAAACAGGAGCTGTGCACAGCAGCTTCCACTTACTGCAGCACTGTACACTTAAGTGAAGTAATGTGAGAGCTGTCAGGTTTCATACAGATGTTTAATGTCTCCTCACAGAGAGCTCACCCAGACATCAGTATTCAAGCCAAGACAGGTAAGAGTCCTGTTACGTTATCCCTAGCTATAATAAAGTTATCCACTATCTGAGAACATTTTCTCAGTACATTGTAATTCTAGATTAATTACTCCCTTAAGTAAAGAATAATCTACTCATATAATAGCTTTGCCTTTCCTACAGCCAATTTCCAAAAATCCATAGAAGAGAACAAAAAAACCTCACAGTAGAAAGGAGGAAAAGCACATTTTTCTTGTCCACTAAAGCAGTAAGGCCAGCAAGAGCCTTTAAGTGTCTTGAAAACTGATAATACAGGATTCTTTCAGCCAGCTGAGGAGCTACCTGAGAAAACCGTACTGACATAGCTAGAAGTGCAGTAATGGACTAGTGAACAGGCTGTGTAGCCATGGCTTCAGCTGAAGCTGCAGCACTTTTGATTTGTACGTGCCAAATAATTAAGGTAAGAATGACACACCAAAACTTAACAGGAAAATGATGACTTTAACAGGAATTATTAGCTTTCCTACAGATAAGCACAGAAGATCTTCATTAACACTTTCAATATTATACCATTTTGATATTTCTGTACAACCTCAGTTTGACAAGTTTGAAGCTACCAGTGAGACCAGTACCTTCATAAAGCACAAAGTGGTGTTTTCAATTTATGCATATCACATGCTCCTTTACTGCAACGCCCACAAGAATAAGCTACAGGGATGTGTGAGAAGTGAGGTCAGGATGGAAGTCCTTCCTTTGCTTGAGTCTTGTTGCCCAAGCATTGCTAGAGATAGTATTTTTCCTTTGCAGTAGTAGCTATAGTTAGAATGAAACACAGATTGGAGACCATCAATAATCAAGTATCCATAAAAAGCATTGCTAGTATACCAGAATAAACCAGAGTAGATGCCTCTCACTTCCCAGTGGCATAAAATGGGATCTCATCACTAACAGCCTCACACACTGGTTTTAACAGTTGCATGCATTTTGTGGCAAATCAGCAGTTTTCTCAGACAATAATTAAATACACTTAAATGAGAATGTTGGGAGGAATCTTACTAACAAATAGCAAAGAAAACATCATTCACATTGTTTTGGATGAAGCAGTCCAACTCTTGAGATACTCACACATAGAAAATCACAATTTCTCCCTACCACCAGTGTTCAAGTCCACTGCCAATCTGACATGGTCACTGCTTCAGGCACTCGGCACACACAGCAGCACATGAGTAAGCCTTTACCTTCCCCTTGAAACATCAGTCATTTCAGTGCAGGCAAAGAATGGTACAGCTGTATTTTATTACAAATTTATCTTCGGGAAACTGGTACAGGATACAAGATAGCAGTGTATTACCACTGACATCAACACAAAACAAATTCTAATACTTTCACAGGGTAGGAAGCAGCAGAGCACCAAGTATTAGCTTCTCAGTAAGAGTCACTACATAGTCTACCAACTTGATCTAAAAACATTCCTACTATAGCCCTTAGTTTTGCTCCATAACCGATAACATATTCTTTCAGCCACACTTATATACCTATATACCTTTTATACCTATCCTGGAGTGTCCCTGCCCAAAGCCGCATTCTTTCATGTCCCATCACACTAGGACAGGCAGGTCTGAGTTTGCCCCACAGGTCAGCAGGATGGCATCAGCACCTAGATGTGCTTGGGCACAAGTACAGCAGGTTGCACAACTGACTTATGCAGACACATCCTTAAGTACATGATCTTACTTAACTTTAACTTGTCTTAACATGGAAATACCAACTATAAATCGTGTGGGAAAGTAAGAAATTGTGGAAAAGCTTTATTTCCAGGCTATGGCTACATACCAAAATTTTCAATTCCAGGGAAATTTAACGTAGATACCATAAATTGTGCTTGGATTGTCCTGTAGTGTCATGCTGACTGGGGGTACACAGAAGGGAGC
This sequence comes from Loriculus beryllinus, assembly GCA_039877255.1. NCBI lineage: Eukaryota > Metazoa > Chordata > Aves > Psittaciformes > Psittacidae > Loriculus > Loriculus beryllinus. Next base: position 54,437 of record JBCJKH010047050.1, read on the forward strand.
AAATAATCAGAATTTATCCAAATGGTCAAATTCATTAAACCACCAAGCAAAAGAGACATACTGATACAGACTGTATGAGCTCAGAAAGAAACGGGAGAACGCTATTTACTCCCTTCACTCAGCTCTGCTGTCATTCAACTCGGCACAAAGCACAGCTTTCCTCAAGCTGACATGAAGCCCCTTCAGTTTCTGAAAGCATTTTAAGTGTACTTTTCCCTTTATTTATTATAAGGGGTTGTTTTATACATAACACCACCAATCAGCTCAATCATTTTGAAAGCACAAGAGGTAGATTGATCCTTATGCACACAATAAGCGTTCACCAATACATTGAAAATTTTAAAGCATTAAAGATTATGGTTCATACACAAACAAAAATCCCAATTGTCACAGAACTGGCAAAGAAGTGAAATCTTGATGTATTCCACAAAGAAAACAATTCTGGTTTTCTTAGATATCTTTTCTCTATGTCTTATCCAAAAACATGCCTCAGCTGCCATCTGAAGTTTAATTAGAGCAGTTGAATAGTGAAAGACACCGATTCATAGTTGCTGCAGTAATTTTGATACACACTGATTCAGAGTATTGTTTGTCTTTACTGAATTACCAAGATCTATATACATACACATACATAAAGAAGATATTTTGATCTGTTTACAATCAGTTAGTTTAAAAATTGTATCACAAGCTGATGAAACTTAAGCAATGGATCTTGCATATGAAAGTCAAGCGCTGACTGCTGCACATGTGACAGTGACCACAGAAACTACAGGGAAAAAGAAAACCAAACAGGAAACAGCAGAAAAAGCAGCACAGATGCCTAGAAAAGAAGAGAGGAAGAGATCTAAATGAGATGAGTCTTCAACTTCTTGGTGCAACGGCTTGACAAGTTTGAAAATGTGTTAGGTTCAGCATTCCTAAATTTCCTGCTGTTGCTTCTGTGCAGTATTTGAGTTTTAACACAGAACTGCGGCTTGTAATAACGGTAGATAGAAAAATACTGAAGAACAGTGTGCGCATCCAGAAAGACAGTGGAAATTTCCACATTCACTTGTCAAGCCAGTCCAGAACGGAAATGAAACTAAAACGTTCCATCTGTACAGACATCAGATACAGAACACACATCATTGGAAGGAATGGATTTGTGAAACTTTTGGTGCAAAAAACCTTTGCACTTGCATATCCAATTTAGGATATCATTCTGGTAGCTGCACAAGAAATCAGACATTTACATGTTCAAACCATTCTTTACCAAATTGCTCTCTAACTCATTAGCTCTGCATCTCAAACATGTGCTTTCCTACTTGAGCAATACAAAGTGTAAGACAAGATTTTGAAAGATAGATACTGATTCTACACAATGAACTGAGCTTTTGAGTAAAGTGTCGTGAATGCAGCAGTTCTGCCAAGCTGGCTATGTGTCATCCACCTTCATTCACTGCATAGAAAACAATGAAATCAATGAAATCAAACTGTAGAGAAGCTGAGATTAACTGGAGCAAAGCCAATAATGTTTGCACAGCATGGTTGGATCCACGCTGTAGAGCAGGGATTTTTAAGCAGAAAAACAAGTGCCATTCTCAAAGAAAACTCAAGTGTCACCTGAAGACAAATCCTTATTAAACGCTACATTTCTACACTCTATTAAAACTTATTTCACCCTTTTGTAACTTTATTGCTAATAAGTGGTATGATTTTAAATATCAGTGACCTTGAAAGTTGCTTAAAAGTTCCATTTATGCACTGATAAAAATGTCTCACTCGTACTCTCCTTGCAAGGCTTGCATGACAACCCGTCAGTCTGTAATTTACAACTGCATTACTCATCCGGTAGCAGGTCTACAGGGAACCTCGCCTGCATAGCTCCTTCCCTACAATCTAGCTTGCTTTGAAGTTTTCAGCCACAGACCTGGGGGGGTCTTAGTCCATGTGTATGCATTTAGCTAAGCCAGTAAGTCACACCACTTCAGCCTCCCTGTCACAGAGCTGCCTCCTTCCTATGGTGATTTATTAGAAAAATAGTGAAGTAACTTTATATGCTTTCTTCATTGAGGTCTTTATTTTTTTATTAGTCTGAAGTTTCTGAAGCAAACACTTGAAAGAGTCATTGTCTTGCTCACGTTTTCCTTTGTTCAATTCTTAGAACCACCGCACTGATATCAGTTTTGTGATATAACCTGCAAAATCAATGCTATCATTTTTGCAAGCACAATATTTGTGTTTGGCAGTGAGCGACAGACACTGAGAGACAAAACTTCCCTAGAATCAAACACAACAGGCTTCTCAGCACCTAATAAGCTAAAATGTCTTGTAGATGTTGTTCCACCTTGTATAACTCTTATACTCAGCTGCTAGAAGTAAGTTTTCCTGAGGTTACAGTTTCATTTAGAACCATAGGGATATATTGTACTGACTCTTTAATACATGGGATAAAATCGTAAAAATTGTTGCACACACAGGATCATGATAAATAGCCTAGTTCAGTACTTGCACTGCAAGACCTTCAGGGCAGATACTGACTCCAAATATGTTTTACTTAGCTTATTAGAGATACATGCTACTAATACTAGAGTACTTCATGCCTTGCTTCAAAAAATCATTTACCTATATGAAATAACACAGGATTTCATCTCTGAGCATTTCTACCTACCATAAATTAAGTAAAAACTAGATGCCATTTCAGTTTCAACCATGGCACCCCAAACACCATGTTAAGGGGTGGTAAGCCCTTGCACAGGGCTGTAACAGTTATGGAAAGCTGTGGTATGAAGAAGGCAGCTGTGGGGAGCTTGTACAATAAGCATGCATCTTCCACAGTCAGGGAAACAGAGCAGCAGAGCTGGCCAAGATAAGGGTATGAGATCTTTATAAGACTCCCCAGCTGACAGGAATTGATGGTATTTGCTAGATGTATTTAATTTCATTTATACTCTCAAATGCACCCAGACACTTTCAGTCTCACAAGACAGAAAGTACTTGCATAAACACATGAACTGGAAAATAGAGTGCTGGCAGAGAGTGAACCAAATGTGTTTGTCAGAAGTACTTGGGTTCACAAAATTAAGTCCTCTACAGCCAATTCCAAAACCTTGGAAACCAGAGGGAGTTCGTCTATGTCATCATTGGATCGGAATTTTGTCCCTCATCCTTAATTTTATTACAACCTAGAAATTAGATCCAGCTCACACAATCAACCAGGTACTTTTTATACATATTCACAAGGGAAAAATCTTCAAGAGCAGAGGATACAGCATGCCACACTTACTTTGTTGTAGAAGAATTGAACCAAAACCATGAGAGGAAAAGGGAAAGGCAGCAAGAGACCATTCATAAGAACATTAGGTAAAGCAGAAGCTCAGCAAAGAAAAAGTGTAATAAAGAAAAATGTAAGATTCATAATTTTTTATACTACTGTCCAAAGCATCTGCCTTTAAAAGGTTTGATCTGTCTGGCCTCTCTGTCAGATGTTTCTTATTCCTTTCATAATAGAGATGAGTAAGAACAAGCAGAGTCCATCTCTTAGGTCAGAGCAACCTGCATAGGAATGCCTGTATGCCCTCTTGCCTCCCTTGGAGACAACCTGAGCTTGGCACAAAGGCTAGTCAAACATGGATTTATTGCAGTTTTCTGCAATATCAAATGAGTGAGAGTAAAAAGTTATGGTTTGGGTTGAGCAAACAATTGCATTCAATTCCAAGTGCTGTTTTAAACCATACAAATTTTTAACCATGTTTCAGTGGAGAAGTCATGGAAAGCTTATATGATTGTAAGAACATTTTGTCACAAAATCCAAATATTATAAACAAAGGTTTTGATAAAATCTTGTGCCATGGCAATGTGTTGGCAATAGAGTCTTCCTGACAAAAATAAGACAAGAAACTTATCCAGAAATCAAGATACCAAACCAATCTCCATTTTAAGTTTTATCAAAACATAGGTACAGAAAAAGCAGGCTCGGTCTCCCTGGCAGGGGGTAACCAAACAGTGCCATGAATGAAGGGCAGGTTGTGTTACTCCCTCAGGCACATGGCTGCCTCCTCTCCCATCAGCAAGACGTTTGTCTGCAAGTGGCCAGACCAGATAGATCCAGGCAGAGCAGCTACAAGGAAACACAGGGGAATTTATACCAGCGTGTACCCTCAGCAGTGTTTTGTGAACACACTGGTGTCATTCTTCTATCAGGTTCCTGAAGGGCTGTGAAACAGGCTGCAAAAGTCTTAGTCCTTTCATAAGGGTTTATTAACTTCGGGTTTCCACATCTGGAAGGTAATTACTAAAATTTTGCTTGTGAACAAAATGCTTTAAGTGCCACTCCTCAGTGCAGCAACAAGAACCTCTATAATTCAATGTAATTTTATTACCACCAGGTGAGATAATTCTTCAGGATAATCCCACAAACTTCAAGAACATCAAAACAAGTGTTTATGTACACCTACATGTAGTAGCAAAGACTGCAAGACTCTGCTGCTCCTGTGCCGCAACCATTCAACATCCTCTCCCAGTTAACATCTGCATACATTTAACTATTTTCAAGCTTTCTGAACAGTCTCTAGTTATTTAAAAAGGAAAATTGCTGCTGCTGCCAGCCTTCTGGACTCAGACCTTTCCCCACCCCCATCCCCCCCCCCCCAAAGAAAAACCACCAAAAAACCAAACCAAACAATTCCCCATTGTTTTCAGACTAAGACTGCAGAACAAGGGATCCTCCCCAGGCTGCTCTAGACATTGCTCCATTCATTTTCAAGAGGCATCCTTCTATTGCTTAAGAAGCAGAACCAGAAGCCCAGTGATTTGCCTGGTAGGACACTGGCTGGCCACCACAATCAAGCCACACAATCAGCCACCACAATCAAGCGCAGCCATAGGAAGTCAGCTGAAGGTTTTGGCAGAAGGGACTGGGGCTAGCACTCCAAGGTGAGCAGCTTGAGACTGTGGGATGGACTCCCGCAAGAGCTGCACTTCACAGCAGCTTCACCACCTGGTCGCCAACATCTTTGCTGCTTGAGCAGCAGCACGCTGCAGACAGCTCATGGCATAGTACTGCTGCTGTGGGACACAACACTGCAGCTCCCAGTGAAACCCCAACTCACAGATGCTTGATACTCTGAGATTGACATGAGAAGCAAAAAGAATAAAACATTTTTAGTTATGATTCATGCCATCACAAGATCATCAGTGCACAGAAGTCTCCAGATTTGCCCAACAACCAGGACAGTTGCTCTCACAACTGTCCAACATCCTTCTAGTGAGTCACTTTGGACTTCACCTTGGAAGCAAAACAAGAACAAAGCCAAAGGCTCTCTGCTAAATGCATAGTAGATGAAACAAGCTAGAAGCCAAGAGCATGTGAATTTACAGCTAAGTACTTCCAGACAGCAACTCTAGTCTAATTATCTAATCTCTTCAGTCAGAAAATGTTTTTCCAGGATGGGTTTGTTGTGGTTTTTTGTTTTTGTTTGTTTTGTTGATGTGGTTTTGGTTTGCTTGGTTTGGTTTGTTTTTTTAAAGATTCAGAAATTATATGAGTTTTTAAGAAAAAAAACAAAACAAAATTATCCTCTTTTTTTATTCTTCCCTTTGAGTGAAAACGGAATTTCCTTTTCTTGAAAACACTTTCAGAAGACTGCTTTAGTTCCGACGCTGGAAAACTAATACTTTTGGCCAAGAATGGTTTTGCATTATTCCATCTATCATCCGCTTTCAATGCTTGAGTGGGTAACTTACCTTCCTAAACCATTACAAGAGACAGGGCCTCAGTTTGAAGGAGCAAAAAAAGTAAGTAATGCTTGCCTCTTGTTCTTAGAGGCTGTTACAAGCACTACACTGGCTACCCTGATACAAATGCAAGCCAAAGGACAGAGAAAAAAGGAATAGTAAAATGAAGCTGCTTTAAAACTACATACTTGCTCTTTCAAATGTGTAACTGGTGCCTTTATTCTGTTATGAAAGAAAGGGGAAAATGTTTAAAATGTTCACAAATTAAGATCCTCTGTGACTAAATGCAATGTTTACTTGAAGTAAATCTGGTATTCACATGTTTGTTTTTTTCAAATGCTTTGAACATACACTAGACTTTATAAATATGCTGGAAAACATGTAAACTTCAGCCAGAGGTGACTGTTTCCTTTCAGAAATAAACACCGGCTTTGGGCTGACAGAGGAATAGCTCAGCATGACAAAGCAGCAGCATCTGGGCCTCCTGATGAGGACCAGTTTATGGCAACAGGTTTCCAGTTTATGACTACAATACAAGCCCACATTATATCATGTTACAAAGAGCTAGGCTTGCTTTGGAAATAACTTGTACCTGAATGTTATCCAAGTACATTCAGCCCCAAAACAGCATTGAGAAAAAAGGCATTTCCTCTTCATAGCAACAAAAATGATAAAGTATGAAAACTAGAGGTGAATGCTGTTGCATAAGTAAAACATTGCTCTGGTTTCCCAATAGAGCTGTTGAGCAGCTCTTAAGAACCACCAACAGAATTAAATGTGCATTCCTATCATTTCGATTCAACAACTTTCTTCATGTAAAAATTACAGTATTAAGCTTGCTGGTGTAGAAGGAGAACATATCTACTAGCTTTTAATAGAAAACTTCCAGCCGCTATTCACAATCTGCTGTAGTTTTACTGAAGACAGGAGTTAAGATCTTTCTTGGTCTAACTTTTTACAGTTATTTATGTCAGTCATCCAAAACCAGAGCTATTGCTATTTTTCTGATCTAAGTAAATGGTTATTTGTATGGCAATGATACATATTTTACCTACAGCTACCTCCTTATGACCAGAAGAAATGGCCATTTCTAATACCCTTTCTTTGCTTGGGGAACAACAGACAGACACTGGCCATGAGAAATGCAACAGTTTGAGCGTGAAGACTGGCCACTAACTACTAACTTGTCACACAAGAATCAATCACACCAGTTGCAAAGCTTGCAAGCTTCCCTGTACAGAACTGCACTGGCAAAGGTTTTCAAGCCAAGCTGTCTCTTTCAGAAGCTTCTCAGTGCAGCAGAATAGCCCTTTGGGAGGTAAGTCAACCTTTCAGTGAAGACAGAGGGCAGCACAGGTCTGCCCACCAGCAGCACTTGCTGCCAAGCCTTTGGTGCCAAACATGGGGGTCAAATGCCCACAGTGTGGTCCAGGCTGTGAAAGACAACTCCTAGGCAGCAGTGCCAGGGATGTGCCCCATGACACGTCAGCTGCCTCCGAGTCATCACTGAATGGGCACTGCTTCATCTCCAGGAGCAGACAGGAAGCCCAAGACATACAGGGGTTCTCTGACAGAAATGAGAAGCCCATAATACACCCTCCTGACAACACCAGCAAGTAGTATTTCCTACTGAAGTAAAATGAAATCTCTCAGAGGCTGGCATCAACATCAACTGAGCTACCTTGAGTAGGACATACAGCAAAGCAAAGTATACCTTCGCTTCAGAAATGCAGGCTACCAGTCAGATTTAAGGTAACGTGCTAAAGTAATCTAAAGAAATTGCAAGATTTCATAAACTCATAAATTGTAAAAGTCCATAACCTTCATCAGTTAATTCTTTTCTTTAAAAAAATTATTTTAGCCACAGAATGCAGAAAAATCAAAAGATTCAGTTATTAAAATCTACATTCATCCTTTATGAAAGATTTACTAAGGAGGGAAAAGCAAAGGGACGGTAGTAAAGCAAAGTGCTATTCATCTGGAAGTAAAATAAGTGCGTTTCTACTCATACAGTGTTTACAGTTGACTGCCACTGCAACAGGATGAAATGCAATTTATATTTCTGTTCCTACATAGATTTTAGTTCCTGTTGTGCCTGTAGCTAAAGCAGTGCAAAGCAAAGGGTTACCAGACATTTACTAATTCCTCTTGTGGCCTGTAGATGCTGGGACAGCAACTGTGGTGTTTTGGCCAGACTCTTCACAAAGCTCAGATGTGTGGGAACACACGTGCATCTGAAGAACTTCACTGAACTGTCACACACTGAGAACCTTCTTGGCACATCAGTGGTGGTTAAAGCAAACCCTAGCATGGACAACTTATTCCCCCATCCACATGTTAACTAATCTTACAGTCTCCGTTTCTCAGGACTGAGAAATATGCACCACTACACATAGCAGAGGAATAAAACCTATAGAAAAAGAGTAGATTTTTACATTTGGATTGTTGAACATGCCATTTAAAAACCTCTTACAAGCACCTGCAGTTTGCAGAGCAGACATACATTCAGTAGTTAACCTGTATCACAAAAGCACAATGCAGAATTTTGCCAGTGGCGGTCCTGAAACCCAGAGAACATGCTGTGGCCCTGATTCCGCCTGTTCTCTGTCCCCTCTGCAGCCAGGTGAGCTGCAGTGCTCATGCATCTCCTCCAGCTTTCCATGGCCTGCGCTGCAGCAGTGGTTTCGTTGCCAGCATTGCTTCCCTGCCGGAGAGGCAGGGAGGCCCCTGGAAGATGCCAGACCTCAGGACTGAGCAACCTTGGGCTCTAACAAGAGGGAGCCAAGCCCAGGAACATTCATTTCAATGTTTCTGGGAAAGTAAAAACAGAGGCCGAGCAAGAATGGTATTCTGCTGCTATTGCACTTTTTGCTTGGTAACTGTTCTACTTCCACCTCCTGCTCTTGAAGGCATGGTTTTGCCAAGTCCTTCCTTCAGTCTCCATCAGCTGCTTAAGCACACAACTCAGTCCCTTCCTCTCTTTTGTCAAAAACAAAAGCATCTACACACCACTGAAAGATGGACACAGGGTGGAGGAAGCCCCTTATTTTCTCCTTTAAGTTGCCCTCCCTGACGCTTCCCCACTGCCCACCTTTCCCTCCCCAGCCAGACACACTGCCTTCACACCCAGATCCTGCCCTTCCTCATTCCACCAGCAATCCAGGCTCCCAGGACAAGCGGGTTTCTTAGCAGTGGTTATTCTTGTGAAACACGTAATGGACAAAACATGAAACAGAAAAATAAAATACTGAGTATCTACCAAGCACGCTCAGGGCTTGTTGGGTGCACCATGAACGAAGGCGTGCCTTTAAAAAAAGGCCATATTGGTAACTCAAAATGCGTCTATGTCACATTAGTAAATATGATTTAGTTCCTGGTTGAATAGCAGACTTTATTTTTTCCCCCAGTACAAAAAAAGAAGCAAAGTCATATATATATTTAGACTGTTCTGATTCCTATACAGTGTTAAATACAGCCAGTGTCTTGAAAGTCATTATTTTTCCCCAGGGCAATGAAAAAAAGAGAGGAAGCCATACTTTTGTTCTTGAACTGTATTCAGTTAAAGACTTACTAAGACAGTGAGAGTTTTAGATTCTTAACGTATCATCATTTAATTTCTGGATGCAAGTCAAGGAATAAACAGAAAAGAACATTTATTTTAGTGCCTGTCAAGTTGCTTCCAAACGCTCTATTCCATATCCCTAACAGAAAGCTAATAAATAAAAGCAGATTATGTTGGACTGAGTGCAAGGGATCCCAAATCCCTGGATTTTGGAGCCTGACTCCTCACCAAAGGATCCCTGCCACACTGGGTGTCCCACTGGGCCCCACAGCACCTCCTGCCTCTGGACATGCCATCCAGCTCAAGAAGCTTCACCCAGAGCCACATTTCCTGCAGCTGGGCAGGATCTGCAGGCAAGGAGAAGTGTGCCTTCTGCCTGCAAAACGATTATGTCAGAAGCAACAGGGAAACAGGGGATAGGAGCAAAGGTGCAGGGTAAATAAACACAGGTTTCTTGTACTTTGGTCTATATGAGAACATCAGATTTCTTGACTTTCCGCACAGCAGTCTGATAGTCTATAAAAGGGTTTTGTAAAAAACTGTGTTTTGGAATAGCTTGCAACATTCACCCTTGGAGAGTATATTATATTCAGTAATGGAAAGGTTATTTGAACTGACTTATGGTTTTGACATAAACCAACAGAAACATACAGTTAAGTCTGAAATACACAGAACATTTCCAAAATAAATGAAATGTAATAGGAGTCACTTAGGAAACCAGTCCATTCTTGCATTACATATATGCCAATATAAAACCCTTTTGCTCCATCTAGCACTGCTGAAGGGTGCCTAACCTCATTCACTAAGCTCAGGATCAGCAAGATATACCAGAAGAACTGGAATAATGATAACATTTCCTCCCCAGTTCCTCCTTACGCCAATAAGCATCCATGGAGGTCAGCACCGGTGGAGCCAGCTCATACAGGAGAAGCTGAAGCTAACAGCCCACCAATGGGGCAAATTCCCATTTCACATCTAGTTTAGGCAAAGTAATGGCAGCCAGTAAGAACGTATTCCCTGGCTAAACAAATGCTAATACAAATACGTCTATAAGCTTTTTTGGATGTGTTCATATTGGACTCCGGATTCATGGAATTGGAGTGGAACTTACTGACAAAACGAGGTCATTGTGAACTTCTAGTCACAAGGAACATGGATCTATGCACTTGCCATAGCACAGAGCCACACCACTGAAATAAAGGTTAAGATCTTCTAGAGATATCTTTAAGCATATCATTAACTAAAAATTCTCACCTTTCGTTATAATCAGCAAATCACTAGCACAACACAAGAAACACAGGCTTTTAACCATCACCTTTACTGAGTTTATTAGGAATTATATAGATTACCTCATCAGTGTTAGCACAAGTTTGGTAGTGTACACTCCTGTATCACCCACCTCATGCATTGTCAAGGAATGCAAGTAAACAGCACAGAATTCAGAAATATACAATCCCAACATACTTGTAAAGTCGTATTTGGAAGAGAGAACTTTTTCCCTGTAGTGATCCATTTTAAACCAGAGCACAACATAAACATGTTAAAACTAATAAACAACAATACAGCCTTAGCACTGTTTAAATATTGAACTATAGCACATTCAAAGTGGAGTTCAAAGCAGGCCAGTCATATCTCATTTAATTTTGTCACAGGAGACAGGCATCACAAGAACTTCAGAAAGACAGCAGCTACACAACAGTCACTGCGCACCATTAAAGAAGCCACAAGACAACTTTATTATGACAAAAGTAGCAGAAGAGACACACAGGGATCTTTATCTAGCTAAAATCTCATGACCTTATGAGAATTAAATTTTAAGGTATTTTTAATTCAGCATTTTATACTTGAAAATGACTGAAGCACTCTACTGAACATACAAATGGAGTAAAAGCAGAAAATGACAAATTTAAACTCTCCACTTCTTACTTTTCTAACTCATATCACATTTTCACACTGCCTTCTCTCAAATGACTTCTCAGATGCTATTCAAGAGAGAAGTTATTCAATTACTTAAAAGTTAGAAGTGTCAAAGAGGCACACCACATGAGCATTCTCCCCTACCTTTTTAAACAGTTTGCTGATACAAGTTCTCCACAAAACCAACACCAGTGTTAATTCATTTAGCATACTCAGTCCCAGGTTCCACACATTTACTAACTACTTGCTGGTACAGCTATAGCGGAAAAGCCTCCTAGTGTAAGTTAAACTTACACAGCAAGGTCAATTTTTTATAGTATGCAACCCACCATGGCAAGTTCAGCAAGTAAAATAACAAGCATTAACTCAAAATATTTTTATCTTCTATATTGTGAACAAGCATATCATGGTATAGCTTTCAGGCTTTCTTACCTGTGGAACAGCCATCTTCTCCCCATATTTCAGCCCAGAAAACCTTTATTAACATTAACTTCAAAAAGCCCATATAAGGATTCCTACACTTCTCAGGCCCTGTTGGTCTGCAATCCTAATCCTCAAAGCTATTTGTATTTGTTCAATCTACATTAAACAGAACAACATCAGGCCTTACAAAAAAGTCTGAACCTCCACTTACTTTTAAACAGTCCCTGTAGGCTTGCGTGCATAACAAAAACACAAACACAGTGGGCCTTCACACTGCCACTCACCCTTTGAACACCTGAAAATAATGACATTTCCTGGCTAATTAAAAATGCTGCCAAATTGAGGACAAAACCTATCAGCTGTGCAATAGAAGGGCTGCAGCTGAGATCTGAAAAGCTATATAATAAATATAATATAATATAATATAATATAATATAATATAATATAATATAATATAATATCTATTAAATATAATCTCATCTGTAAATTTGAAATAAGCAACCATATTCCATTTCTTTTACCCAAAGGTATCTGTTTGCTTGTTTGGGAGGAGGGCAGGGGGGTGTTTGGTTTTGTAGGGTTTTTTCTGTTTGTGTGGAGGGTTTTTTTCAACTATTTAAAAGATTAAATGGTCAGCATACAGGGCCATCTTCATGAAATGAGAAAGTCTTACTTCATCAAAAGCAAAAATTATTCATCCCATGCATTAGTTTTTAGCTTGTTTTCAATTGTTTGGTAGGTGAATTTTAAGATTCATGTTTATGAACTGCCAGAAAATCTTCCTTTAACCACTGCACTATGCCTATAGATTATGTAGGCTTATAGATTTGTAAGTAACAACACACTGCCCTTGGGTCTCACACATTTTTTACTTAAAACATTGGCCAATTATAATTAGCAATTGTCAAATGGGTAAAGATGATATCAGCTATTAATCAGCTATCAAAGTTATTCCAATTCCCACTGATACATTAAATCATTAAAGATAATCTATTGACATATACAGTTAATCTTACCATGGTGAATTACAGCTTTACCCAGTGCATTGTGGTATATAAAAGAAATAAAGTCTGATTTTAACCACTTGCTGTTTCCAGGAGCTGTTATCTACTGCCCAGCAGGTGCTGCATGCCTCCTGGTGGTGAAGTACTTTCAATTCACAGTGACCACATCCATAGGTAGTAATTTCCAAACTATCATACTTGGTAGTCTAAATTTAGGCCTTTCAATGCCAACCCAAAGTGTACAAGTACACCCTGAACGTTGCAGAAGACAACGGAAATACCCCAGCTGATTTTGGCAGAATTTAAGAGTAGGAATCTAATCAGGCAAAGAATTTGAGTTCAAACCCAGAAAATTCCTGGGTTTGAATTCAAGTCATGCCCAGGTATGCTCAGTTCCCATGATGATCCGTGAACTTCTCCAAGAAGTACACTAGGAGAGAACAGAGTTTACCAACAAAAAAGTCACCCTGTCCGAAAAACCATGTGTAGTGGCTCCAGAAGAATGGAGATTAATCCTTTCACCTCACAAGATTTCTCAGTTTGCAAACCATTTGTAAATATACACCACACAGGTGTATTCATTTGTAGATATACAACCACACAGGTCACATTCGGCAAGAAGCAAATAAAACCAAAACAAAGCTGCTGATGAGCTGGTTTGTTCAGGGGAACAGAGATGAAGCTTTCCAAGTTAAAATTCAAAACTCAGCAATTCATGCTCTCAGCAAACTATACAAACCTTTCTGCCCCTCATGGATTAATCAAAGCCGTTGATTCATGGCAAAGTTACTGGTTGAGTATAAGAAGATACAATTAGGGTTGGTTTGTTGTTAGTTTTTAGTATATGAACTGCTCACATCAAAACAAGAGGAGTTAAATCCCTTATTTAAAGGCACCTTACTGTAATTTTGTGGAGATGCATAAACAGAAAAGTTTCTGCACACTCTTAGCATAACTTTCTTTTCTTTTTAACTGCACATTGAGGAGTCTTCTAATACATTTCTTTGCTTCAGGTCAAACAATATCACGGGAGAAATCACAGGTCACTTAGATCAAACAAAACTGTGACAATTTCTGACTTGTACAAGTATTTCATGAGTAGTAAGACTGGCTCTTGGGATTAAACAGATAAACTCAGATCCTGACAACTGAGCAGCAGCCATCTACAGAAGAAAGTACTTTAAATACAAGTTTTCCAAATACAAGGTGAGTTTTTAAAGCTAAAAGGGAGGGAAGCACAGAATATTTATAAGGCCTAGAGACAAAAATGCAAGAGAATCAGTGCTTTAAATATTTTACTACTTCTGCTTGTGTAACTAATTTTATTAACATTTTACAAATAGGTTCAGCTCTTTGGTCCTTCTCATGTTTTATTTTTTATGAAGGAGATCACAGTTCAGCACTGCTGGAAAACAGTGAGCTTCACCGACTGCAGAACTAATACAGAAGAAAGGGCAGGCACCAGCTCATTACTGTAGTGCTCCAGTACAGTGACCATCCTACACTATCCCTCGGTCTAAAAAGTGAGCAATGACACCAGCTGGGGGAACCAAAACTGTTGTATAACATATGCAACAGATCTTCCTACCCTACAGGATCCTATAAGCATTCAGCATCAGCAGCTTTACCAATTTCAATAAAGCACTGCCTCTGCAATGCACAGCACGAAGAAAACAGAAATCCATACATCGATGCAACTCCATCAGCATCAGGTAACAGGAGAAGGAAAATATGACTATAGCTTAGTTGAAGGGAGCACAATATCTAACTAGCAAGAGTGTAGAATATTCTACCTATGAATTAGCACAAAAATTGGTGTGGGGGCATGTTGTGATTGTTACAGATTCCAGCTCAGTTTATTTTTTCAAAAGAACAGAATAGCTCACCAATCTATAAGCATTTTATTAAGGCTGTCCCTGTGCAGTCAGTGTCCTGAAAATGACTTGCACAGGCAATAAAGAACCCACAGGAGCAGGTTTGACAGCAGCCTGGCCATGGTTTCTGTTCAAAGGCAAGGGCACTAACTGATCTACCAGAATGGACTGCGACACTGAGAACTAAGATGAGAACAACAAGAATGTTGTTTCCCTTGTAAGGATCACCCACTGAGTCACACACCAGCATGAACCAGAGATTGAGCATGAATTGACTTAGAGTCCTCATGGGTTTATCCACGTACTAAGGCACAGTTTTGCATGATCTCCATTCACTGAATATGACTAACCCTTTTGTATCAGCATAGCTATCCTCCCCTCTCTTCTGACCAAGGCCCCTAAAGTGTACCAGGATGCAAGACCTAATCTTGTATTCATCCCAGTAGTTTCTTTACACTGTACAATGCCAAAATATTCCTTTCCAGATCAAGTTAACAAGATATTGCAGCTTCTTCTTCAAATTTAAATTAAATCAAAACAATTCTATTACCCTCAGACCTTTAATAACACAAATACCCAGAAAACCTGCCGCCTTATCTTATGAATGCAAATTCATAATATATAGCGGCCATCAAGAAACAATGACATGCCAGATTAAGTGTCCTCACAATATACCTACAGAAAGCAACACAGAGGCTTCAAAATCTGATTTCAGTACTGCTTTTGCAATTCAAACCACTGAAAAAAACTCCAGCCAATGTTTAAGATGAGCACTGAAAACATCCAGTCTACACCTGCAATACTGCTTCAACAGTAATATCTGTGTTTCAGCTCATCTGTTGCTTGAGTAGATTTGCAGGTTAACATCTCTGCTTGCAAGGTGGTCTGCAAGGTGATTAAAGGTCTCACTGAAAGCAAAGGAACTACTGATTGTATGTGTCATTGCAGATCAAACATGCAATTACCCTGTTGGAGGATATGTTACAGTAATGAGGATAGCAGATTTTCCCCAGGCACACAGAGTTTTAAACAAGCTTTGACTCTAAACTGGAGAGACAGATGATCCCTCTCTTCATGCCCACCTCTAATAACTACTCAGGTGAAAGACATTACAGCTTTCCATAAGACAAGAAAAGACAGACTTTTCTCAGCTAAATAGGTTATTATCTTTGTGCCTGTATCAAATGCACCAAGCAGGAGCTTTTGATGTGGCTGCCAATACTGTGGATGATTTATCGGGCCCCATGTCATCTGAGCTCAACAGAGTTCAAAAGCAGCAGTCAGTGGGAGTCCCTGGCTGCTCAGAGTCAGTAACAGTGCATCTTGACCAGAGAAGACAGATTGCCTCCTGACCACACATGTGAGATTCTCAACGGTCAGCAGGGTACACAAGGAGCACAAAAGAAATCCAGAGCTCCACAGCCACGGGGCTACTGCTTGGGACAGGACAAGACAGGACAGGAGGGGTGAGGAGCTACAGCCCCACTCACAATGGACCAGGCTGGGACAGCAACCAGTAAGGACAAGGACAGGGATGGAGCTGGGATTCGGGATGGGGCTAGGGCCAGCCCATCTGAGATGCAGCCCTGGCAGTGGCTGCTGAAATGGAGGCAGGCTAGCTGGGCAGAGCAGGGCAGGCAAAAGGCCCTTCTGCCCAGAACTGCATGGAGAAAGCAAACGTAATGTAAAATTTGATGTTGTTTTAATCTTAGCTTTATGTGAATTTTATGGCCATGACTTTTGGAACAGAAACACCTGAGTCCAGCAGCATCATCTACACAACTTTAATTTCATCATTATATTAAAACCATAACCCCCTACCCTTCCTCAGGACACAAAGCATTTTTCATGCACTTAGAAGAGAGGCTCTGCAGGAACCAGAGAACAGCATCTCTTCAAGGGTGGGCAGCCACGCTTCCTGGCCACATTTCCCCTTCCAGGCCCCACAGCCTTGCCAGGCAACAGTGAGCATCTGTGCATGGCACCTGGGAGACGCATTGGGGAATGACGTATTTCATTCCCACCTGAGAAGCTCATTTTCCTGTCTGTGATTAGCACTCAGTGTAAAGCCAGCAATCCCCATGACAGGCAGCACCAACAACTGACACTGTCTGACATTTCCAAAGCATCTTAAAGGGCTGAGAAGAATCGACATGGATGTCAGAAGGTGATAACTTCCACATCACAAAGAAAGCTTTTTTACCTTAACTGGCCCTAGCAATGTGCCTGGGCAAAATCTGTATCGATTTTATTTGGTTTCTGTGGAAAGACGGTAACCAGCAATACCTATCACAATGCAGAAGATATTTAAAAGGACCAGCTTTGTTGATAATTGTGGAACAGCTTGTTTTACTCTAGATGCTATTCTCTATTGCTATACACACTCAAAAGCATATGTAGGAGCCTTGTTACATCCTGATAAGATTCTTACATTACTGTAGCTTCACTGAAATCAGCTAAACTTCTCTTAGGCAGTAACAGCACCAGTAAATCCAAGGTGTATTGTAGCCAGTCATGCACTTCTGAAAATTAACAAGGCAAATTAATTTCTGCAGGAATAAAATTGAACTCTGACAGGATTCTGAACTTCGAACTATCTACTGTGAGATTTTGACCCTGGGAAAAAAGAGTGGAATCTCCTTCCCCATGACCAGCTGCCTTGTTCTTTCTATATAAGTAGAAAAATTTATTTAAGCTTTACCAGATTACTGTACTAAAACACCAAGGTCCAGACTGTGTGCCTGAATGTGTTTACTTATACGTATGAGAGAATCTCAGTCCTCTTTACATATATTCTTCTGACCTACTGCTTGGTTTCATGGAGACTGGTATAGAACACTCTGCATAAAGGAGATGCAACTTAGAGTCCCCATTTAAATATTTGCATAAATACACTAGCCACTCAAAACCACTGATTGTGCTTTCAGAATCAACTGATGCTTTACTGGGAGCTTGTCCAGTTCATTACAATGGAACTTAAGTGCTTGACTGTGGCCTTGAGCCACAGAAGAATTGTTACCCAAGTGTGTTATTCTGAAAATGCCCAACAAGGCACTCAGAGAGGCATGTAATCCTTTTAAAGGCTGTCCAACAACCCACTGAGACAGACCTTGACAATATCGCATCATACTTACGTTAGTTGCCCTGTTAGTAGTCTATAACTCACAGTCTGATCAGTTGCTTTAAAGCTTATTTGAAGAAACTGATTTATATCACAAGCTTCAATCAGATGTCAGAGTACATTGTTGCACTGGAGGTACTGGGATCCCATCTAAAACCTGACATACTTGCTTTAGAAAACCAGTTAAGATCACCTGAAGATGAGCTACTTTGACTCACTGTGTAAGACTCTGTAATTCAGTATCACCTTTGCTCTAATGTACAAGAACTTGAATATATTGCATACTTCAGCATAATTTTCTGCATGCTCACTCAAGCAGTTTACTTAATTTCTTAAGCACTCAGCCTCAGAAGCTGAGATCTGAAAAGTACATTTGAAATACCACACTGAAATGTAAAATACCAGTCTGATTCTGGCTCTGAGTATTAATGCACTGTTAAATGCTCAATTCTGCATAAAAGATCCAGATATTTAAGGTTTAATTTGGAACATATAAGGTTTGGTAAAGACAAGCTGTGTAACTAGGGATATTATACTGGAAGTAGTACACGATTTTGTTCTTACAGCCTTATCCCAGGACTTGGTGTTCATTTGTGCATGGAGGAGGCATACATAGCATCTGCTCCATAGAACCAGCTAACAACAGAGACTTCTCTCCAGATGCAGCAGTACTTACTGCTGAAGATGTGAACTGGGTTGTTCCCTCATCTCAGAATTGATCTTTCAGGCTTCAGAAATTCTGCAGATGCAACTGCACCAAGTGACACCTTCAGGGATTTCTGTATGTAAATTTGTGCAGAAACCACACTTTTTCAAGGGAAAATAGTTTTTGACAAAAGTACTGGACTCTGGGAGATTACCAACTCCTCAGCCCAGCACTGGACATGGATCATCTGGTCAGTTATGACAGATTTCCACTCTTTCTGCCTGCCTATTGAAGAAAAATGAGACAGCAGTCAGCCTTATAGAATCATTTAGTTTGAAAAAGACCTTTAAGATCATTCAGTCCAGTCATTAACCCAGCACTGCCAAGTCCACCTCTGAACCATGTCCCTAAGCACCACATCTGCTGATTTTTTTTAGTATCTCCAGGGATGGTGACTCCACCACTTCCCTGAACAGCCTATTTCAGTGCTTGAAAAGCCTTTCAGGGAAGAAATTTTTCCTAATATCCAATCTAAATCTCCTCTGGAGCAACTTGAGGCTGTTACCTCTTGTTCTATCCCTTGTTATTTGGAAGAAGAGACTAACCCCCACTTCTCTACAACCTTCTTTCAGGTAGTTGTAGAGAATGATAAAGTCCCCCTTGAGCCTCCAGACTAAACAACCCCACTTAGCTCAAGCGTTCCTCCTAAGACTTGTGCTCCAGACCCTTCACCAGCTTCACTGATCTTCTCTGGACACATTCCAGCACGTCAACATCTTTCTTGCAGTGAAAGGCTTGTGCTCTGCAAAGCACGTCCTTCAGAGTGAATTTGGATCTCGTACATTTCTGTTAGCTTTCTTTTTCCAAAATGAATTTAAAATATTTCTAAACAGATAAGAAATGCTGACATGCTGCTTTACCACAAATTTTAGCATTTTATTTTGTTATTAATTCCCCTTTTAAGAAAACAATAAAACAATCTGATTCTAACACAATTAGGCATATGATCTGGCACCATACAGAGAATTGGCAGATAAAATATTAAAAGAATTTGGCCGGCAAGGAGCTGTGAAGAACAACATGGAAACATTTTACAGAGGGCCTTTAAGGAGAACTGACTGTACAGAGAGAAGGGAGAGCATAAGGAGGAATAAAGTGAGGCAGAAAGGGAATGTTGTGTGACAAGAACTGGGGGCTGTGAAGTACTGTCTGCAAAACAGCCGTATCAATCTCACAAGGAAACCACATGCATGTGGGAAGGAATGGCCAGTATCTGCAATTGAAGAACAAATAGAATCATAGAATAGTTAGGGTTGGAAAGGAGCTTAAGATCATCTAGTTTGAACCCCCCCTGCCATGGGCAGGGACACCTCACACTAAACCATGTCACCCAAGGCTTCGTCCAACCTGGCCTTGAACAC